>CANUEX010021743.1:0-16768 GCA_948099535.1 Jatropha multifida
AACAAACTTACTACAATTTTTAAACTTGTTTCCATATATCCTTAACCATTCAACTTGTCCTAAATTTAATATGTATAAAATATAGTATTTTGAGAACCGGACCGATCAGTGAATCAGTGAAGGTGGAGGTTCACTGAACTGTAAAGTTCAACAGAATTTAATACGGTTTAACTGAATTTTATATATAATGTTTTTAAATGTGTTTATTAAATAAAATTCAAAGTATAGGATAAAAAAAATTTTAATATCAAATAAAAAAATATTCTTAAATTTGGATTTTATAAAAAAAATAGTAAATAATTTTAAATAAAAAGAACAAAACATTACTAAATTTAATACTAAAAAATCAATTAATTATAATAAAATATAATATTATTTTTCACATTTACATTTAAATTTGAGAAATTTAATTATTTTAATTAATATAATAGGATCTTAAATTTAGAAATAAAGAGATCCAATACTAAAAGTATCATTTTTACGATTTTCAAAAAAAAAAAAAGATTTTTACCGTTCATACAAATTAATATAAGTTGAAAATAAGCAACTGTCCTTCTCCAATTTTTTAATGCATTCAGAAATCCTAGGGATTAGTCATTATAATTTTTCCGATTCCATGTAAATATACTTAATCACATAGCTGAATTAATTATGTATTTCAACTTTTTTTTTTCAAAAAAAAAAAGAAATTTATGTATTTCAACGAGACTCCAACAAAATTGGGGGGCCCGATCAATGAATAATACTTAAATATTCAAAATTTTGAAAAATTGAACATGCATTTCTTCTTTTGTGACTTGAGATCAACGATATGGTCATCACTACGCATGTGACTGTCTACTCTCTTTTTTTGTGGACCTGCCTTTAATTAGTATATTGAGTGCATATCCGAAGAGGGTTGCATGCTATTTATGAGCATGTATCGGTTTAATAGAAACCACACCAATTTATACACACGTAGAATATATAATCTTCCATGAACAATTTTGTAAAGTGAGTGTCCATTTTTTTTTATCAGCAAATAAACTTGTTAATATTACTAGAGAAGAGAAAACCGGAAAAAAGTCTAACTAATTCAAAAATCTAATCCAAGCTTCTCAAATATATCCAAACTAATATCTGAATGAGTCAAAATACAAACCGAAAAGCAAAAAGCGTGTTAATTTATACATATTTTTCCCGATCAATGTGGAATCCAAAAAGACTAGAACAATTCCTGAGCACCATACATCATGATCATCACCCTTATTACTGTAGTCAAATGGTTAATATACATGCACAGCAAAGTATAAGTCAAGAATAGATTGAGATATTTTTTGAAAAAAAATGCAAAGGAAAATTTTAAATCGTTTGATTTAATAAATAGGGCAAAAGATAAAATAAGGAGTAATGACTGGCTAAGCTATGCAATATGAATTTTTTGTCTTTATTTTATTCTGTTTGTAGCTATATCCTCGTTAATATTCAAAGCCCATAAATTTTTAGCGACAAAGCGTCGTTGTATTTGTTATATAGAAAATAAACTGTGTATACATATGGATAGAATATACTCTTCACAAAATCTATGCGCGTATACTTCTCAGAATTAATATGAAACCTAAAAGACTAAAACACTTCTTAACCACCATATATGGAAGGCTTATACACCATCGTCATAATAATTATTATTATTGTAGTTAAATGGTGTCAAGTAATATGAATTCATTTGATATATTACGCAAAAAGAAGAAGATGGAGCATGATTTAGACATATTCTGGCGTATATTTGCTATGAAATCCACATTAAAACTCTTAGAACTAAAAACCATAACTTACTTGTTTAGTAGTAATTCTCCAAATTCCTTGATTCTAATCATCAAATACCACTTTTTTAGCTTAGTTCTTCAAATTGAATCAATAATTCTTACTTTAATTAAGTGGTTTAGTGTAGTTTGGAGAGTTAGGAAATGAGAAAAAATGGTAGCGAAGGAAGGGAGAGAAGTTGCGTGAATGGAGAGAAGGAAGAAGATGAAGTGGTGTTTGGATAAGTTTTGTTGACCAAGTCAACAAAACCAAGTGTTGCTAACTCATCTCATCACATATTGACGATTGTATGGCTTGGATTAAGTCAAGGTATTTTAATCCAAAAGCTCTAAATATTCACCAAATAATTCTCCTCCAATTATTATTTAACTCCATCAATTTATTAAATTAACTTAATAAAAATAATTCCTCAATTTTTCTTAATATACTACACTAGAAAATACTATTCATTAAATATTCAAATTCTCCAAAAATATTCATGAAATATTTTCTACCGACCTAAATCATGCAAGCATGCTAAAAAAATATTAAATAACATAATGGACATCAATAATAATTTTTTCGAACCAAAATAATACAAAGTTTCGGACTGGTGGTACTATTCATAGACCGATAAACTACTATTCACCTTTAATTTATTACTTACTTTGCCTTGAAAAATTTATATCTTAACTTTAATTAATTAAGACTAATCACACAAAATCTAATTAACTCCAAAAATATTAATTATACTCAATATTATTATCGGGTCCAAATAAAATCTAATATCATTTTAAGATCCGAAATTTTGGGTGTTACAATAATAACTAACTAGGATTTGTAATATGAATTTTTTTGCCTCCATTCTATTTTGTTTACAACTATATTCTTACTAATATCCAACAACCATAGATCCTTAGTGATAACCTTCATCCAAAGCTTAGTTGTTATGGTATTAGTTAAATAGAAAACTATTGGCTCAAGGTCAATTTTATCCTAAGATTTTGATAATTATGCAAAATAGATAAATTTATATTCTTGTTGTGTTAAAATTATTTTATGCAGAAATTATTGTTGAGAATTTCTGAAGAATTGAAGATCCTACAGTCCACGACTTTTATTCGGAGACCATGAAGATCAATGAAGATCTTTTAGTGGTTAGTATCTTATTAAATCTTAGAAAATATTGTAGGATTGAGAGAAAATTTCATTATAAGTACAAAATATTTTTTCATCTCTCAAAAGGAAAAGCCCAAATAATTTTCTTCTATATTTATCTAAATGAAAAAGATTTTGGAAGAATATTTCTAGTAACTATTAGATGAGTTTCCACAAAAAGTTACCATCAATTGACTCTTTACCTTAAAATATCAGAAATATTCATTGCTCACTAGAGCTAAATTTTCAATGTCTTTTATAACTAGATCATCATTCAAAACACCAATCAGTATGTCTACATATCGAATGGTTTATGGTAAGGCATGTCATCTACCCGTTGAATTGGAACACAAGGCTTATTAGGCAATTCTTAAATTTCAATGCCAAAGAGCTAGGAGAAAGGAGATTATTTCAATTAAACATGATGGATGAAATCAGGATGCATGCTTATGAGATTGCCAAAATTTACAAGGATTGCATAAAAAAATGGCATGATAAACACATTATTTTGCGGGATCTAAGAGTCGGACAACAGATATTACTCTATAACTCTAGACTTTGTCTGTTTCTAGGAAAGTTGCGATCTCGGTGGTTCGGACCCTTCACCATAAAAGAAAATTTTCCACATAGAGTGGTTGAGATTGTTGATGAAAATCAAAGCTTCAAAAGTTAATGCTCAAAGATTGAAAGTATTCCAAAACGAAGCTTTTGATCCGGTCAAGACTGCAATGAGTCTCACCTAAAAAGACAAGGTCACATGAGTCGAGCTTAATGACATTAAACAAAAGCGTTTGTGGGAGACAACCCATATGCATTTTATTTTCTCCATTCTCTTTGCTTAAATTTTAATATATTTTCATTTTATTTTTCTTCGACCTATTTTTATTCACCAAACATGAAGTTTTGTTTTTGTTTTTCAGGGATTTTTTCACGCAAGTCATTGTCTGGCACGCCCGTGCCAAGCAAAGCGTGATTTTACATCCCAAGTCAGTGTCTAGCATGCCCTGACCATTCCAAGCAGCACACCCATACCATTCCAAGGAAAATTTTGCAGCACAAGTCAGTGTCTGGCACGCCCAGATCGTGTCAAGTAACACGCCTGTGCCAAGCAGAGTAGGATTGCCCTTTGAGAGTCAGTGTCTAGCATGCCCAGATCGTGCCATCCAGCACGCCCGTGCCAACCTGAGAAAAAATAACGCGTTACAAGTCAATGCCTAGCACGCCCGTGCTAGCCCACCAGCACGCCCATGCTAAATCTGGATAATCAAACACAGACCATGCTCACTGTAGCATGCCTGTGCTAGGTATGCATCTCTCTTTATAATTGCAGGTCAGTGTCCAGCACGCCTGTGTCACGTCTCATTCAAAGAATTAAAAGGCTTGACTTTTCGATTCCCATGCAAACCCTAACCCTCATCCTTTATAAACACCCTTAACTCCCTTATACCTCTCACTCATAAATGGCAACCCCACCTCCCTCAACACTCTCCCACTTCCATTATCTTTCTTCCTCAACAACCACATCATTCATCCTCCACCATGCCTCCACGATAGAAGCGAAGCCGTTCTGCTGCATTTGTGGCTGCAAGAGTTCAACCCACACCATCTCCTGCAGTTGGATCACCTCCACCTCCACCCACGGGAGCACCTCATCCACCATTCAAGATCAAAAAGTACAATAAACTCTCTCTTCGTCCCATTCTCCCTAATCATTTTATAGATGAGCAAGCTTTGGAACAAGTAAACCTTAAGAATGCTGTCTTGGAGCCCCTTAAAAGGATTGGGTGAGAGCAATTTATTTCAATGAAAGATTTTATTTATGCACCACTAGCCTTGAAGTTTTTGAGTTCCTTTTCTGCCATTATTTTTGTCCTATATGAAGAATACCCAAGCAAAATTAAGTTTAGACTTTTTGGTAGGAATTATGAACTCTTAGTAAATGAGGTTAGCCACATATTTGGTTTCCCACTGAAAATGCAATTAGAAAGTACCCAAAAATTTTCCCGATCATAGTACATATGGACCGAACTGACTGGGAAAAATAATTACAATCGTAGGATCTCAAAAGCTTCCCACTTACGCAACTCAGCATATAGGTACATTCACAAATTTTTTGCTAACACCATCTTTGGACGAAGTGAGAGTGATGGAGTTTTGGGATTGAATGAATTGTACTTTATTTGGGCTATAGATCAGGGGATTTTTCTTAATATGGGTTTTTGGTTATGCTAAAGATGGGCTAGAATTGCACGAGAAGATAAAAGAGCTATTATGATGAGATGTTTTGTGACTCATATTGCTTCTTATCTAAATGCATGGAACCTCGCTCAACCAGTTTATGACATAGTAGGAGGTGGGAAAGGCACTAGGCTTGATTTAGACGTCATGCTGCATATGAAACTTATTGAAAGAATAGGAGACACATTTCATGTTATGGGATCCTAGGAAGCTAGGCCTGTTAATGATAGTGAAAATGAAGAGGGAGATCCCACTGACATAGAAGCAGATTGTCCACCGCCCCCTGGTTTTGAAACTTTTTCTAGTATAGGCATCTCTAGGGCAAGACCCTCTTCTCAGCAGCCATTTGACTTGTCCAATAAAGAAGTTCTTGCTCGTTTAAGGTCTCGAATGGACATGGTTGACGCTTGCTTTCATGGGATGGAGACTATGATTTCTAACAGGTTCCACTCCATTGAAATTATGCACGGGGGCCTTGAATCATGACTGGACACCATGCAATCCCAATACTAAGAAATCAATAGTCAACTCTAGACAGTGATTTAGATAATACAGCACCATTCCACCACCTCCTATAGACTAATTTTTTTTTTATGTTTCGTTTTGTTCTTTTTCATTCCTTTTTCTTATTATTTTCATATTGTTTATGTTTGGGATTGTTTTAATCTTGTTCTTTATATTTTACACTTTGATGTTTATGTTTAATATTTTTTCTTTATTATTTAGCATATGTTATCTTTTTCAGCTTTTAGCCATTAGCTTCTCATCTATTTCATTCCTTCATATTTTCATTGTATTCCTCAATACAATGGTGGTAAGAGGTTCTTCATTCTTCTTTTTAATTCTTTAATTTTCCACATTGAGGATAATATGCTATATTAAGTTGGAGAAGAGACATATTTGTGCTTGTTTTCTTTTGCATGAACAGTTTAATATAGTTGGGATAATTATAAGCAAAATTAAAATTATCATAATCTTATAACTTGTATAAATTTTGTTGTTTTTCTCCTATAACTTGTTTTAGCTTAAGTTTAAACTATTTAACTTAATCTTATTCCTTGGTATGAATATCTGTTTTTAAGATCATAAATACCCATTTTTGAAATTATTGTGATAGATATGTATATTTTGATATAAATTTATTTAACCTTGACATTCCTAGAATAAAATTGAAAATTCTTTTGAGACAATTTTTAAAGTGCTCACATTAGAAAGAGATGATTTAGGCATTCTTTGTTGAACTATATATTTTAGCCTAAACCACCATAAGTTAATTATAACCCTTGCAATCAATTTGGAGCCTATAAATCAATATTTTTCTTGTTACCTTTATTAAAACCTAGCAATTAAAACCTATTTGTTTAACTTTTACCCCAAGTGCGATCATGTATAGTTAAAAGATTTGATTTTATAGAAACATAGCAAGAAAATAAAAAGGGAGAAATTGTTCATTCAAACACTAGCAAATGGAGAAATTAGAAAAATTCAAAGAGAAGCACCTCGAAAAGTAATCAACCAAGAATTCAAGTTTGGGGAAATCAATCTTAAGCAATGAAGAAATTATTCAAGAATTATAAAGAGACCTTGCCAAAAGCATCTCTAATAATGAGCCAGTGAAAAACTTCAAGATAATCTCCCATCGCAAATAAAGGTACATGTTTTAATCGAATCAAAATCTTGATATTATACATTTTTGCACTCTTTGATTTCCTATATCCCTTTTTTTTACTTAACTAAATCAACCCTATTAAACCCCATTACAATCCTAATAAAAGACCTTTTGATTTTGATAATGATGTAGCACTTAAAATTGTGAAGAAGGGATAACTAATTTTGCCTATAGGAATGTTGAATTTAAATTCATCATCTATATTTCAAAAGTTAATAAGTTTTTGTGAAAATTCATATGTTATCTATCATAGTTTGATCAATTTTTGGTGTTGAAGTCTTGATAATTTATATTTATACTAGGGAATGTATTTCATTAAAAGTTTAAATTTTTGCAAAAATATGGCTAGCGTAGAAAACACTTGATTTATTTTCATGTTAATAGAATTTTGATATTTTTAAAATTGTGAATGATTATCTCCAACCATATTAATCTACTCTTGTCTAAGTGTTGTTTAGTTTTGTTTTAATTTTATTGTTTGAGGACAAATAATGGTTTAAGTTTGGAAAATTTTGTAGGTCATATTTTCATAGTATTTTTAGCTTAATGTTTATTAAGAATTTTCGTATTTTTAATTAATTTTATTTGATTTTAGTTATATTTATTTTTATTTTCAATTAAGTTTTCTTGATTCTTGATAAGTTTGATTTGAAGGGTTTTTAACAGAAAAATAGTCAAATTCGCATAAAAAAAGGTTGGGCTGAAAATTTATGTGGGCCAAATTCCATTATTTAACCCATAAAGATTTGAAGCCAGACGGAGCCTATATATGGATCTGCATGAAACTAATAAAAGAGCCCACTTATCATTACTCATGCCCAACCCATTGGAAGAAGACTCCTAATTAGGAAAAGATATACGATTCAAAATTAGTTTCCTACACAAATTATATTTCTTCCTAATTAGGCCAGCTATTTTTCTACTCGGATTAGAAGACATCCTATGAAGTTTATATAAAGGGAGATCACCAGGACATTTGAGTGTTGAATCTTAGATCTTAGATCTTAAATCTTTGCTCTACTCTTTTCTTAGTTTTTCTCTATTTATAAGACTTGAAGCATTCAAGTTGTGTAAAGAATCAAGAGAGCCGTCTACGCTATTGTTTGACTAGTTTTTATCTCTAAACTCTTAGTCTTGTTTTATTTCCATTAATTCATATTGTTTATGGAATTATTTTCAGATTTAATTGAGTTTTATTTAATTACTATGTCGAACTAAACTCTCAAACTAGGGATTTAATGTGGCTTAACTTCTAATTCAATTTATGATATTAGATTTGTTTTTCTTTGTTCAAGATATAATTTATTATTGAACTTAATGCTTCCAGATAGAGTTTCTCCCCTGGATTGATTTGTTTCATTAATCAATATCGAAAGAAGGGTTTTTGATAAGAAAAGGGTAACAAATTACATGGGAATAATAACTTGGTGCGGAAGCTATATGGTTTGACTCATGGGGGGGTTTTCATAACTTAACGACCTTAGGTTCTGAATTCTTGAACTAACCATAAAACTTAACGATTTAATTCATGTTTAGTTGCACTGTTGAGAGATAGGTAATGAGACAGGATTAAAATAGCTAACAATACATCGGGAGAGCTTGTTAATGATTTTAGGGTTGTTTCCCCTACTTGAACAAGTAAAATTGATTAGCAAACTAATAAAGCAAATTGGATAGAGTTAAGTGAAATCAACATCCCTAGTAGCTTTTAAATCTTGATTTCTTTTCATCAAATATTAATGTTTAAATTCTTTTCTACTATTTTATCTTACTTTTAAAATTATTCTCTTTATTATCGTTTAAATAATAGTAGATTAAGATAATTTTGGTACTTGGATACAATCTTCATGGGATGATACTCTACTCACTCTTTATTACTTGTTGCGATTTCGTACACTTGAGAAAAATGTTGTTAATAGTTTTACAGTTTTTTGATTGTCCATTCATGTGGATACTATTAGAGGTCGGACGTTTGGACAGCTTGTGGTTTATGACAACCTAGCCACATAGATCGAAGTTTCGAAGAATCTGCAAAAAAAGGTATTCTTTTAAATAAATTTTATTGCTTTATTCATTTAAACGGATCCCTGTTGATATAATTATTTGTTATAATTATATTATTCTGCTGGGTATATTTGACATTGAAACCCAACAGATTTGTTCTTTTATTTAATTTTGCCAAAAATTTATTCACATGAGTTATGAAGTTATTAAGTTATTTCAAAAGTTTTCTCTTAAATTATTAACCGATGTCATTCTAGTGTAGCAAGAAAAGAAAAAAGTTTACCCTCTTAAACAAAATGTTTTCTAAATTAAATATCATATTAAGTTATATAAATAAGTCAATTTGTGCCTCTGGCACTGAATGTAACATTCACTGTTTAGTCTCAGAGTACTGGATAGTGGGTGTTACACGGAGTCTTGAGCTGGAGGAGGTGGCGACATTGACCTATGATGGCAGAGTTGAGATCTCGCGAAGGAGTTGCAATTTGGTGCAAGGTCCGGCTGAGCTTGCGGTCGTCACGCGCGAAGGAGAGAAAGGAGCTAAGGACGGTCAGGCGTGGAGGAAGGAGCTGCGGAGTTAGAGGCGGTGCAAGGTGCTGATGGTACTGCTGCAATGGTGGCCGGAGTGGCGCAGAAAAAGAGAGAAGGAAGAGAGAAAGAAAGAGAAAGAAAAGGAGAGAGAGAGTGTCGTGCAACTGGGAAGGGAAGGAGAGGAAAAAGAAAGAAAAAGGAAAACAATAATAGGGTTTCTAGAATTCTCTAGGTCATTTCGGTTTGATTCGAATCGATTTGGCCCAATTCAATGATTTAGCTCAATTTTTCACTGGTTATCGGCAAACTAAATAGGTTTATGAGTCTGATTAAGCACATATGTAGCATAATTTCATTGGTTAGGATTTTACATTTAATTTTTAATTGATTAATTTTTGAAATTAAATTTTTCGGATATTTCAGTTACTCATAGTAAAGTATTATGTCTAGTCTATATGATTATTTTTAATTTTTGATATTATTATTAATGAATTACATTAAACAAAACATTGACATTAATAAAGATGATATTAAATATTTTTGCTTGAAAGTGATATAATAAAAGTATGTTATGAAATATAAACAATAGAGAATATATTTAAAAATATAATAGATAGAAGAGAGAGCGTAGAGAAATTGATTTTGTATTATAATCTTAGTTACCCAATCCATAGGATTAAGGGCTATTTATAAGATACAAAAAGTCATCTTTAAAAAACACAATCTTACACTAAAAGATATAACCATTTATCCCAAATTACATAACTTTTTATTTCAAAAGATATGATTTTTTAATAAATAAATAATATCTGTGATAAACTTAATGGACATCCATTATATTATATAGTTTCATAACAAAGTATAAATTTTTTGAGTGCCTGATATCTTTTTACAAATTAAAATCTAAAATTTCCAATCAAATAATATAAATTAAGATAAAAAATTTTCAATCAAATAAAATAAAATTATTCTAAATTAATATTTGGCAATATATATATATATATATACACACACACACATAAATCACAGTCAAAAAATAGTATTTCCTCCGATTTCATTTATATGGACAAAACTAATTTTGTATAGGGATTAACATGTTAGTTTAACTATAATCTTTGACCTAAATTTTTTTATTTTGCCCCCAACATTACATTAATTAAATGTTTCCTTTGAAAGTTAAATATATCATGCCACTTTATTCCATAAACACAATTAATGACTAATAACCATAATAAAAGTATAAATGACAGAAAAAATCCTCTAATTTCTCTTGATTAATGTCAACATTTACCTTCTAATCTCAATTTTCAAATTTGGCCCTCCCTTGTTAGCGCAAAAATTTTGGTGGGAAATAAAATTTTCATTTTCATTTACAAAATGTGGATAATTGATAAAGGAATCATGTGCAAATAACCTTTTTCGAGTCAAAAATTTTAATAGCATCAATTGTCTCTTCAAATTCTCCCTAAATACCCATTTATAAACAACATCAATTCATTAGTTGACAATCATTATAGACGAACTACATCAAAGACTCTAAAAGTTCACTTTCTACAACTATGTTGTATCCACTTGATTTGAATTTGCAATCTCTAGATTCACCCATAACTTCAGAAAATGTGCTCACTTCGACTGTTGATCCATTAGAGTTGCAAGATTTAAATGCAAAAGAAAATACACAAACAATGAATCATGCTGACGATCTTGAATTCACATAATGCCCTTTTGGCAGGATTGGTGGTCCAAAGAAGGGAGCAAAGAAAAAAAACTTGACAGAAGAAACAAAATTTAGTAAAAAATATGCTTCTTTTTGAAATTCAAGGACTATTAAATTCGCGCTCTATTGAGAAAGTTGCGCACACAATGTCTATTTCAAAAAGGTCAGTTTATAGAATTTGACATTTGACTGAACACATTCCTTCATCATTATTCCCTTTTTTGTCCCCATTTGCTCCAGTATTAGTACCATTTCCATTCTTCCTCACACCTTGAGTGTCAGGCACTTAAGTCATATTGGCATTTGACTAAACATATTCCTTTAGCTCTATCACCTCTGCCTTAATTTCTTCAATTCTTGCCTTGTTTCATCAGCCTTTGCATCCAATTTCTGCACTAATTCAAAAACTGCATTCATTTTCTTCATAAATTACAAGGACAATTCTGTATTGACAGTAGCCCTTGTAGCCGTTTTTGAAAGGTTGATTGGCTGTTTCAAAGTCCTATTCTCATTCCTATTGCCCTACTCTGTTAGATCATTATCCTCAACATCCTTCAGCAAAATCCACCTGTTATCTCTAGTCTTGATAATATTACAAGAGTTTATATACCTCCTATTAATTTTTCAATTGTTTTGATATTATTTGCATGCTCCCCCTTAACATCAACTCCAGAAGCCACAACGCAATTTAAAATCGGCCTTGCATAAAGCAAATGAATACAATTATTCCTAGCTTTATACTTTTCTGCACTTATATTCTTGTGATTGTCTGCAATATTCTTCAGAATTACGCCTGCTAAACTAATTGGAACATTCTTAATCAAATGCCATAAAATTAATTTTTCATCTTCAGTAACATTGTCCTTGCTATCAATGTTTGGCAAAATGTTTATACAAACAATTAAATGAAGCAATCTAGGAATTTCCTTCATCCTAGTTCCAACATCTCCTTGTAGGCATAATTTTGTGCCAAGTACCTCTCTTCAAGTACAACAACATCATAATCTTTAGGATATTCAGTATCTCAATAACAAAATCAAAACCACCAGAATAAATCTGAGCAACATTTATAAAACACTTTCATTAATCTTAATCTCAATACCTTTAACAACTGAGACCATATTAATGTTTTCCCTGTCACCCCTTTATTTTTTCTATACAAACATATTTGCATAAAACAATCTAAATAAGGTTCTAACCATTGCCATACACTTTCTCAAAAAGATTTCAAAAAAAGGTTAGTGTAAACTAAGATTCTTTAACTCATCAAATTCAATCTTTTTTTTTCAATCAATAATTTTGCATGCATAACAACTTGGTTATAGGACTCTTCACAGTATCGAGACTTAAATTCATGATCATACCTATCAATGTACTTTGCACTGCTCTTCTCATCATTAGTTTTCTTTCCAAGTTCCTCTTCCTGATTCTTCTGTTTCAGTGGACTCGACCTCTTCTTGAATAATTTTCCTTTTTTCCTTCGTTGGTTTCTTTGAAGATTGTGAACCTTTATTTTTGAGTGAGAACATTTTCAAGAACGGAGTGCATTTTGGGGCTGCAGATTTCATTTTACAACCCCTTTTTCTTCTTCGTAGCATTAGATATATATCGATCGACTTTCCCTTCTCTTTCGCGATTTTCTTCATAGACGAAACCCTACTATCTTTCTCCATTTTCTTTCATTTGCTTGTCATTACAGTTTTACTGTGTTTGGATGCCATTTATAAGCGAAAAATGTCGTTTGAGATGAGTCGTTGGGGTTGCAATTGATGGAGGAAGTGATCTTTGGAGATGAAAGCAGTTGAAGGTTTTCAAACTGCAAATCCCAGATTCTCAAAACAAAAGAATTTACATGCACAATTTTTTTTTTCAACAAAGCATTGTCATTTTGAGATAGAACATTTAGACTAAATATGCCTCTTCAAATTCTCTTGTGTCCTAATTATATGACCCATTCAAAATTTTTAAACGATTAATTTGTCATGAAATACGTCCACAAAATTTCTAAATGCATGCAATTTTGTTTTAAACAGAGAGAGAAAGATAATAGAGCTATGAATTAGTTAGTCAATTATATTTAATGCAACATTTAAATTTTGTCTATCACTTTTTTATTTTTTTAAAAAAAGAGAGTACAATAAACAAGACAAATCAAAGGTAATTTGGACTTTACACTTTGACCCATAGTCCAAATTAAGTAACTTTATCTATATAAATGGAATGCCGAAAATGAAAATTTTGCCTATATAAATGAATTGAAGGGAGTAATAATAATAAGGAAATCATAATGCCAAAGACTTGAGGAAAATATTGCAAGAAAATAACAAGATTGACTCTTTATCCTTATTCCCTTTTTTAATCAAATATGATCCCTAACCAAAAAGGCCAAATTTTTTACAACTTTTTCACATTTTAATTGATTTGATAGTTTACAATTGTTTTCTAAAAAAAATTATAATTGTTATAATTCTAGAACAAAATTGAACTTTAAGGTGAAATTGAACTCAAAAAAGGGGTGTCAAAATGGGTCATGACAGACGAACATAGTTTATCTAGCACGCAAAATAAATAAATTAGGGTTGAGGTTAAACGAATTTATGTTATAAATAGATCACTCATTTATAATATGAATATAAACGTGTCGTGTAACGGGTTGATACGTGAGTTAGATGAGTGACTCGTTTATTTAAGATGAAGAGATAATTTTACTATTAAATATAAATACTACAACTAAAACTTATTTAAACTTTATTGTTGTATTAATTTTTTTACTTTTAGTAATGAAACTTGAAGAATCTATGCATTTTATATATGAAAATCTATTTTTTTAAATATGATTTGAGTTAAATAAATTAAAATTTTAAAATATTATAAGCAGATTAGGTGGCTTGTATGCAGGTCAACACAACCCACTTAATCTATTTACGATATTAAGTGAATTACATGAATTATATATGGGTCAATATGATCCACTTAACATGTTTATGATATTAGACGAGTTACATGTGTCGTGTTCATGTCATCTGGTTAATTTTCCTGTCGTGTTCGTGTTGATAAATTTGACACAATTATTAAATGGCTCGTGTTCGTGTTGACTCTAATCACATCGCATGTTAGGTAAATTCGTATCGAATCCAACATGCCAATCTATTTTTATACCCCTAACAAATATAATGGCAAATCAAAGAGAAACAGATACACGTAAAATGATCAATAGAATTTTTTTTTTCAAAATATACTATTTTGAGCTTAATAGCATAAATTAATAATAAGCAAATACGTTCATACCTCCAAAAAAAAATTTATACAAGGTAATTAATTAATATGCAATTTCATTTTGAAATTAGATATGCATGATAGAACTATAAAAAATTAAAAAAATGTTAATAGAATATAAATATAAATATTGAGCTATTTTGTTTTGAATTAAACCTAAAAGAAATTTTCATAATAATAAAAAAATATATTTGGAATTATAGTTTTGAGAATGTGACAATAAAATATTTATCATCCAACTGACTTTCTTTACAAGAAATCAAAAATTAGAAATTTTACTGAGAGAAAACTGTATATAAATGTGAGATATATATTAAATATATTTCTATATTTTTTATATAAGAAGCCTAATAATAAACTATTTAAATAAAAAAAAAAAATATAATCTAGATTTTAAGTATCTAATCAAATTAACTGAGGATAATATTTTTATCATAGGCGACTGCTTACTTCACTTGGTGGCTATTTATGATCACTTTTCGACTCTATAGTCTTTTTCTAAGTTCGATCTTATCACTTTCAATTTTTTTTTCCTTTTATTAGAGATGAGATCCTTACTTCTTTCTGCATATATTATTCAAATAGCAAAATATCCTAAATAAAATCACCATAATGGTTACAACAATAACTCAAAATTAGATCGAAAGACAAAATTCTAAGATATAGGTAACAACAAATCTTGATATTTGGCAATAATAACTTAGATCTATATCAAAATATACTATCAAACAAAAAAGGAAACGGATGACCATGGATGAGAGCTCACCAGTGGCCATCCATGAAGAAAGCAAAAAGCTTTAAGGTTTTGAGAGAATGATTGACCGCCTGTGAAGAAGAAGAAAAAAGTTGTCTTCCAACTAAATTTTACCTAAAAAATTAACTTCTAACTTCGATTAACAGAAATAAATTAAAAAAAAAAAATCCATACTCCTAATTTTGACACCTGATTTTTGATATTAAACTTAGATTTTTAGTAATGCTAAACCATGATTGGCCAATATTCTATCACTAAACGTGACCTTTTTTGTTGACTTTTTATCCTTAATTTGACCGGGATCAAGTATTGCGTAGCTTCAAAAATTTGTAATGGACCAACGTAGATCTAAGGGCAACACTAAAAGTCAATATTTGCCGACTTATTATGACACAAATGCCCATCGTTTTGTAAAAGGTAATCGACAATTATGAATCATTGTCAACTAATCTTCTTTCTTAATCGTATCCATCCATCCTTTTTAGAATTGCCAAATGCATAGATTTATTTCTACATTTTTTTTAAAGAAATGCCACATTTTAAATTTTTGAGGCACTTACTATGTCTTTGAAATTATGAATTTGGATAATATTATACAGCTGTTCGTGTTAACAGTAACAATTTTTTGATTTTTTTTGACGTTGATATATAAAATATTCACTTGATATGTGGTTAATATGACTCTTAGAATAATAATTTTTACTTTTTTCAATCATTCAATAAACGTGTAATTGATTTAATTTTATAAATTCAGGTATTCAATAGAATAAATTTTGCAAATTGAAGTGTCAAATAGGTCAAAATAAAAGTTAACCTGTCACGACCCAAAACCGTGGGCCGGACCGGCACTAGGACCTAGGTAAGCTTAAGGCACCCGAGGCCCGTAGTAAGCTTAAACTATCACACTCCATCCCTATTATCATTAGACTATCGAAATAGTAAGCCCATATTATGACATTTTTCATAAGACAATCAGAGTTAATATTTCTGACCCAGCATTAGTAATACATACTATTCGCAGCTCGGGTCCATATCCATATAATAAAAATATTTTCTCATACAAATATTTATTTGTCATAATATGTTCAAACTGTTCCTGTTATACAATCTCCCAAATAGTCATTTACACTCCACAATTTATTTATAATCACATGATAATTCTATTACATCCCAATATTCATTTAAGTATCCTAACTGCGGAGTAAAATAAAATATGCGGAGTATTCTAAATATTACTAGAGAGTGTAGACTAACATGATCACTTCTCTGCGAAGAAGAAAGCAGAGTCTTATGGATCAACAGTACTTCTATTCCCTGAAAAATATTTATGGAAGGGGGTGAGTTTCACTAAACCCAGTGAATAATAATAAATAATGCAAACCCACACATTCAAGCAGTATTCTTTCACAATATAATAAATGTCATACTTCACAAGCACGTGACATACAACAGCATCTTCAAACAAATCACATTCATATACTCACAACATGTAGAAAATAGTCAGTGATGTCACAAATCCACCTATTGGCCCCAGGCCAATTCCATAATAATAATATATATATAATAGGGAGTCGATCCCCCATACTAGGCCCACTGACCCATAGTGACACACGTCGTCCCAATTTCCACCCAGATACAA
>CANUEX010021757.1:0-20630 GCA_948099535.1 Jatropha multifida
ATCCAACCAAACAATTGTTCAGAATCCTAAAATCAATCAATTATCACAATACTCTAATTAACTAATTAATTATTGAATATTAACTAATTAATCAAATAAATTCTATAAATGGTAAAATTAATACCAAATTCAATTATCACAATTGGATCGCGTGAGAGGAGATGGGTGGCCAGAATTAGCAAGCTGAGCTTGTTGTGGTGTTGGAACGGTGGCTGGCAGGAGAGGAGCGACTGAACAGAAGGCTGCTGATGGCGGCAGGAAGGGCAGTAGCTGGGTCTGGTTCGCGCAAAGGAGAGGCTGGGCTGAGCTTGCTGGAACCAAAAATCGAGGAGAGAAAGAGAGAGAGACGTCGTGCGTAGTGGAGACGGCAGGGACAGCGGTGCGTGAAAGGAGGAGTTGCTAGAGCTAGGTGCTGCGTGCGGTGGCCTACTGAAGTTTCAGTGGCCGGTGCAGTGGAGAGAAGGCGGAGACAGGGAAAGAGAAGGGGAAGCGGGGCTGGAGGTGGCTGTGGCGCGGTGGTCGGCGCAGTGAGGGAGTGGCAGTGAGTAGGCTGTGAGAGTGAGAGAGAGTACTGTGTGAGGGTGTGTTGTGTCGATGAAGAGAAGAAGAAGGAGAGGAAAATAAGAAGAAAAGAGAGAAAAGAAAGAAAAGAAAGAAAGAAAAAGAAAAAGAAAGAAAGAAAAAAAAAAAAGGTAAAATTATTAAAAACAAACAAACCATCCGACGTTAGATAGTCGGGGAGAAAAAAATAGTAACGCACAGTATTTTTCAAAAATATCCGATTCGGGTCTAATTTTAATTAATTCGGTTCAATAAAAAAAAATTGGTCCGATTTTTATTCGATTAACGGTTACTCGATTAATTTTTGGATGAACTAAAATGGTTTTCAGTCCTGATAATATTATGTAGCATAATATCATTGGCTAATAATTTAACGATTAAATTTAAATGGGAATTATTTGAAATAAAAATTTTGGGGTATTACAAAAATATTATATTTTTTTTTAAAACTAAAATTGCCAACTATTCATCATCTCAAATAAATATATGTTTATTTGATTTAAAATTATATTTTAAAAGTAAAAATTTAAAAATTTTGAAAAACTCAATTATATATATTCTATTTAAAAATTTATTTTTTAAAAATGTATTCAATCAAATTATATAAACCTAAAGAAAAAATGATAATATAACAAGTACACTTTCTTTTCTTTTTTTATATTTCTTCTAATAAAATACTTTAAATTATGATAAAAATCAGAATCAAATATTTAAAAAAATAAAATATAAAAATTTTCAAATATCTCATTATCATATAGATTTATTAAAAATAAATTTAAAAAAGATGAAACTTAAAATTTTAAAAATGCTTAATATATATATATATATATATATATATATATATATATATATATATATATAATAATTTTAATATATTATATCCAATCAATTAATAAAATACAAATTTCTAATTGATCATGATTAAAGTTATTTTACAATATTCAAATTTCATCAAAAGCGCTATCGAAAATCTCGTGATTACATATTTATATTAAAAAATAATTTTAATAAATTATATCCAATCAACTGATGAAATATAATTCTATAATTGATCATGACTAACGCGATTTTAAAATATTCAAATTTCATTCAGGGTATTATAAAAAATTTCATTATTCTTTTTTATACCCACATTTATATATAATTATTTTTTTTGTGACGTGTGTTACACGTTGACAACATTCGTTATATTCTTATTTTTTATACTCTTTAATTTTTTATTTATATAATATTAAAACATAAGTTTTTGTTTAGATTAAATAAATACAAGTTGTCACACCCTAAATTTTAGTGGTGCAACGGTCCTAGGATCTAAGTAGGCTTAAGGCCACCGAGCACCTCGTAGAACTCACAATATATACATTATTTATCTTGGATATTTGCTTAAGTGGGCCATAATCAATTATTTATTAAATTTCCAGGATCACTGAGAATATTCTTCCTCATATTCTGTATAGACACGTATTATTCTCTCAACAATGTTAAAATAATGCTTACACACATCCAACACTAATATCATCCACAAAGATTCTATGAAGCAACTAGAGATTATATAATTTAACAATAATATTTACATTGATCACAGGCTTCTTATTGGAAGAAGGAATCAAGAAGCTGACTAACCAGGATCACCTCTACCTGAAACCATAGATGCTTGAATGAGTCGTCAACTCAATGAGATTATAGTGTCATATAGGTAGTGTGTACAATGAATAAGTATTTCAAGGTTCAACCTTTATAACAATACCATATGGTAGTACTATTATTAGCTCATCAAAAATAAATTTGTATAAAAGGATTCGTAGTAATAGGATCAATATCACAAATAAGATATCAAAAGGGTTTCATAATAATCAGATCAATATCACAAATGAAATATTAATAGGGATTCACAATATTCAGATCAATGTCACAAATGAGATATCACTAATATGACAGATAATCAATCACATATATAATACTGAATAAAGTATATCACTATGTATATTCCAGTGCTATCACACATTTCACATATTAGGGCAGTAACTTCTCCCTTTTATCACAAATTTCTATGTGCACATAGCCTGATGGTTTAGCCCCCATCAAGATTAGGATTTTGTCATATTGGCTAATAAATGACTTGGTACAAACAAAATAGACATAGAGGCCACATAGGTTTTAGAATTCATAATTTCAATATTTCAATAAACAAATAGTTTCAATACCAGCAATGGTATGTATTTGATCAAAGGTTCCAATACAATAAGGAAAGGGTAGACACTATAACTCACTTTGAAAATAAGAATTTGATTCCTCTCAATCACTTATAATTTCAAAATGATTCCGTAGTAATCCTCGACCTATATTCACATTTAAACATATATTTCACTTTTAGTTTGCTTCTAGTTCTTTATTGACATTCAAGGTTCCTTAATATTTTTATTTATTAAATTTAAAATCTGAATTTTTAAGGACAAAAATTATACATATTAAACTTTATATTCATTTACTATGTACTCATATTCATAGATAATTCACTCATATTTTAATATTCTCAATTTAGTGCAAATCTAATGAAAAACAGAATTTTCTGCACATGAGCAGTATGTGTTTATTTAATTAAATATTTATCTTCTCACATCCATTTATTCCGAAATTTTATCAGGTAGTTCTTAGCATCTCAAGGTACTCCCATATTAAATTTCATGAATTTTGGAGTTTATTAACCTATTTAAATAAATTAGTTATTGAACCAAAATTTTCAGCTTTAAAATACTGAGTAGTCTCCTTCATTTTATTAATATTTTTAATTTCCTTCATTATTTAGATTTTTCCTTCTAACACAACCTTGCTAACATCTTTGGCTATCTTTTTGAAAAATTTCATAATTTTTGAAATTCATTTACATATTAAATTGAACAAAATATAGTAGTTGAATTTAAGCAGTCTCATTAGGACAATTTGAAAAATAATAAAATTTTTCTAGCTTTTACACGTTTAATTACTTCCTATCCAAAATAATTTATACTTATTGAATGGTTACTTAATAGGTTATAAAGATAAATTATAAACTTTAATTCATCAAAATAAAGATTAAAACTTATAACATATAATTTAAAATCTAAGATAGAATTTTTGGATTTCATACCTTTCTTTGCTTCCTTATGATTTTCTTTTCCTTCCTATCACTTGTTGGTTTAATCTCTCCTTAGAACACTTGTATATTTTTAATATTTTGTGGTAACTGATCTTAGGGAAGTAGGGTATTTATAGAGAAATAAATGAAATGGGAACACTAAGTGTGAAATGAAGATGTGAAATAAAAAAATTGTGGTATTTTCTTTAATACACTTGTCTTCCCTTTTTCTTAATTTAGATGATGAGTCACTTGGTATTTTATGATGATTGATTTCTAATCATTATTAGATTGATTGAAAGAAAAATGTGAAATGAATAAATTAATGTGAAAGGGAGAAAATCAAATATGAACAAAGGTGTGAATCAATGAAAATATAATTTCTTCTTAAATACACATGTCTCCCTTTCATTAATTAGAGATTGAATTATTTGCTATCTTCCAATAAATAATGGAGAAAAGAAAAATGAAATGGAAAAGCTACGTCTGAAATGAAAATATGAACAGATAACAAGACAATTATTTCTTCAGTACACTTATTTTCATAATTTAAAAGGATGAATTATGTGTTATGCATATATTAAGCTATCACTTGTATGAATAAAATTTTCCTTTTATCCCATTTAGTCACTTTGGTTAATTAAGTAGTAGTCTAGGTGTCATTTTTTATCATTTCATATTTTTATTACTTAAACTTATTTGATTTAGAGTTTTATTCCTTTAAATTCTTGAATTTTCACATTAAGATATATGTATATATGCACTTATATTATTACACATATAATAGTTTTAGAATCTCCTATATTTCTTACAAATCTTATTTTCTTGCATTTCAAATAGGTTTTATATTTTGTAAAATACTCCTTTATTATTTATTTACTTAATTCACACAATATTTAGAATATAATACTTTATTTAAAAATTAGGGTATTACACAAGTGGTTAATTTGTATTAGACGGTATCTTATAAACTACTTGTAATGTTATTTCTTATGTACTTGATTCTATTTTTATATAATACAATGATCTCAAAATGAATTTCAATCTAATCCTTATACCTAATACTTCAGTCCCTAATTCATAAATATAGATTCTTAAATTCCTAATAGGTGCTCAAATAGAAAATTAAGTTATCACTGAATTCTCAATTATTGCCCTCAATCCCAAATCAATAGCTGTATATAGCTATAATGAAAATTAATAATAAATTTTTTTTACTGTTAGGTAAAAGAAAAGAAATAAGAAGATAATCTGAATTAATAATGGTAAACATTTTGACCAGTGCATTAAAGAAAAAAATATATGAACAGACACGCAAACTCTTAAAACCCAAAAAATACCGAAAATAGAAATATATAGTTCAAATTTTTTTAATTCAATAAATACTATTTTTTCAAGCCAAATATATTTAGGATATAAAATAAAAAATATCAAGAAAATTAAAATGTTTAATGAGGAGGTCATCTATTTATGGAAAGGAGATATAAATTTCTTATTAAATTAAAGTGATTGTGGTTACAAATAATTTAATAATGAAAAAATAATAATAAATAATAAATTTTTATTAAGAATAAAATTCTTTTAAGAACTCAACATATAATAAGAAATAAGTTATATTAAAAAAATTATCAATTTGAATTTCAAAAATAACTCTAAAAATACTATAATTTAATTAAATTTGAATTTGGTGGAAAAAAAGTCAAGTCAATAAATGAAAATTACAGAGTAAATCATGTTAGGATCCAATATTGGTAAGTTAATGAGTTTATTTAAGTATTTTATTTTTTTATTGTTCTAAGTTGTAAACTTAAAATAAATTAATTAATTAATTAAGTAATAAAAAAAAGATTACATAAAAAACTCATTATATCATTTCTAAAGAAACATTGTATATTTCTTCATTAAATACCCCTGAACAAAATAGTAAGTGGGTTACATTCTCCGATGCTAGCATTAATTATTTCTCTTTTATTTTTTTAGTTATATATATATATATATATTTGCATCTAAAAAAATTAAATGTTCCATTTAGTTATATATATTGCATTTTTAAACACTTCATTAATGCCTACACAATTATACGTGGAAGACGGATGACATCATTATATGTATATAAATTATTTAAAATATCTTAGTATTAGATTACGTTGTTAAATCATTTATCTCTTCAACAGATTTTAGACACAAATCAATTACACTCTTCTATTAATCGAGTTAGATGATCAATACGAGTTAAGTTCGATAAATATGCATTCACTTAATTTGATCCACTCAAATTAATAATTTCGTAAAATTTGAAAATAAAAAATAAAAAAAATGACACATAAAGAAATCAATCCTAGATTCAATCTTTACAACCGACTCAAGCAATCCGTGAAAATGCGAAATTTGCCAAGTTGATATCTTTAGTTTTATGAACTTGTCACAAATCTTTACCTTTGTTCATTTATCTCATAATGAGCAATTGATTTAAGAAATTAGTTACACTTGACATGTGAGGAATTTTCCATAATAAGTAATTTATTTGTAAATAAAAAAATATTCATATAGACAAGAAATTTTCTAAAAAATATTTTGTATATTTATTTTTTATATAAATTTTTATTATTAAATGTTAATATCTCTTTTCAATATAGAATAAATTTTTGTTTGATTTATTGGAAGGTCAAATCAAATATAACTTTCTAAACAGATCTTATTGCCCGTGTCCGTGTCCACATCCAAATCTAACTTGACCGTAAAGCCAAATGGAAACAGCCGCAGGTCTTCCTCCAGACCCCTCCGACAACCCTCACGACGTCGTCTCCGATGATTCCTCACCGGAAACCGACCTAACCTCATCTCCTACCCAACCCGAAAACCACATTAATGATCCCCAAAATTTTCCAGAAAATCACCTCCCACATTCTTCTGAAACCCAGTCTCCACCACCCAATACAACACTCGACGCCGCCGTTTCGGACTCTCAAGATGATTCCTCTGAACCAATCCCTGAAGACACGCTCGATGAACAACCTCCAAACCCTAATTCGACAGACCCCGCTCCTCCGCCAAAAAGGCGCCGCCGTAGGAAGCGGTTCTTCACTGAAATCAACGGCAATCCATCTTTCCGCCGCCACAAGGTAGCTGGAGGTTTGTCCAAAGAAGTCGACGTCGAAGCATTGATTGCAATATCTGTAGGTTTTCCCGTTGATTCGCTAACTGAAGAAGAGATTGAAGCCAATGTGGTAGCCACAATTGGTGGCACTGAGCAAGCCAACTATATTGTTGTAAGAAACCATATTCTTGCTCTTTGGAGATCAAATGTCGACGTTTGGCTTACTCCTGATCACGCCCTCCAGTCAATTCGAGCCGAGCACAAACTCCTTGTTGACGCTGCTTATAACTTTCTACTAGAACATGGCTACATTAATTTTGGGCTCGCGCCGGCCATTAAAGAGGCGCAAATGGCAAAACATGAGCGAGCTGAGAAAGCCAATGTGGTTGTTATAGGTGCGGGTCTTGCTGGACTAGTTGCGGCAAGACAGTTAGTAGGTATGGGTTTTAGAGTTGTCGTTTTGGAAGGTAGGGCACGACCAGGCGGTCGTGTAAAAACAAGGATGATGAAGGGCGAGGGAGTGGTGGCAGCAGCTGATGTGGGTGGTAGTGTTCTTACTGGAATAAATGGCAACCCACTTGGAGTTCTTGCAAGGCAATTGGGTTTACCTCTTCATAAGGTGAGAGACATTTGTCCTTTGTATTTACCAGACGGGAAGACAGTAGATTCAGAGATTGATTCTAGAGTAGAGGTTTCATTCAATAAGTTGTTAGACAGAGTTTGTAAGCTTAGGCAGGCTATGATTGAGGAAGTTAAATCTGTCGATGTTAACTTAGGGACTGCACTCGAAGCTTTTAGACATGCTTATAAGGTGGCTGAGGGGCCACAAGAGAGAATGCTATTGAATTGGCATCTTGCAAATTTAGAATATGCAAATGCTTCACTGATGTCTAATTTGTCTATGGCATATTGGGATCAGGATGATCCATATGAGATGGGAGGTGACCATTGTTTTATTCCTGGAGGTAATGATACTTTTATTAGAGAGCTTGCCAAAGAACTTCCTATTTTCTATGGGAGGACTGTAGAGAGTATTAGGTACGGAGTCGATGGGGTTATCATTTATGCTAGTGGGCAGGAGTTTCGTGCTGACATGGCCCTATGTACAGTGCCATTAGGTGTGCTTAAGAAGGGATCAATTGAATTTGTCCCTGAGCTTCCCCAAAGAAAGAAAGATGCTGTTCAGAGATTAGGATATGGGCTGCTAAATAAGGTGGCTCTGTTGTTTCCCTATAATTTTTGGGGAGGGGAGATTGATACATTTGGACATTTGACAGAAGATTCGAGTATGAGAGGCGAATTCTTTCTGTTTTATAGTTATTCTTCTGTTTCAGGAGGTCCGCTTCTAATTGCTCTTGTTGCCGGGGATGCTGCAGTTAAGTTTGAGACAATGTCTCCAGTGCAATCTGTGAAAAAGGTTCTAGAAATTTTGCGAGGTATTTTCCATCCTAAAGGGATTGTTGTTCCTGATCCAGTTAAGGCAGTCTGTACTCGCTGGGGGAAAGATTGCTTCACATATGGATCTTATTCTTATGTTGCTGTTGGGTCTTCAGGAGATGATTACGATATTCTTGCTGAGAGTATTGGAGATGGAAGAGTTTTTTTTGCAGGAGAGGCGACAAATAAACAGTACCCAGCAACAATGCATGGAGCCTTCCTTAGTGGCATGAGAGAGGCTGCTAATATTTTGAGAGTGGCCAAGAGGAGGTCTCTGTCTCTGACTGACAAAGTAAATAATGACATTGAGGAAAATGATGATTTAACTAAATTATATGACACCCCTGATTTGACATTTGGGAGCTTCTCTGTTCTGTTTGATCCTAGATCAAACGATCTCGAGTCTCTTTCATTGTTAAGGGTCAAATTCCATGGACCAAAGTTGGGTTCTTGCTTTCTTTGTCTTTATGGTTTGATATCCCGAAAGCAGGCCATTGAACTGAGGGAGTTAGATGATGATGGAAAAAGGATGGAAATGTTATATCAAAACTGTCGGGTACGGTTTGTTGGGAGGAAAGGTTTACCAGAAGCTGGGGATTCTCTAATAAAGCACATCAAGATAGCTAGATTTGAAATAAGTGTTGGGGTTTGAGAGTGATACTGGGCATTGAAAGAGAAGCTCTCTTTGCTCCAATTGCTGAGCAAAGGTGGCTAACGCATTGGCATCTCAAAACATTTTAACTTTCTTTCAACTGGAGACTTTAGAGACAATTATGTAGGGAATAGTTTTAGGTGCTACCAAATTGATTTTCTCGAGTCAATCATCCACAACCCGCTTTTAGTGCATTATGTATTTTCTGTGGATAATCTTTGTGGGCTGTGATCTACACATTGATTTGTGCATAAATATTTGTCCTAAAGGTAGAAATTCGCTCTTTCCAGAAACAGTTAGCCCCTGCAAGAAACTATTGTACAGATGGGAGTTTAGATTCTCTGGTCTTCCTATTGCTGTACATCAGATTATTTTTCAGTAAAAAGGATAGCTATGAGAACTGAAATTGTTTCTACAGAATCACTTTGTTGCAGAGAAGTGTCCAATTATTAAACAATACTGTCAAATTTGTGCTTATTCGGTACTCTTGAATGTGAAATGTGATTTGCTGATTGAGATTGTCGAATTTGCTTGCGAAGTCGGAGTGAATAAGTTTCAAGGATTTATAATTGATTTGATAAATGAACATAACGCAAGTGTCATTTCTATGAAAGAATTGTGATTTCTGTTCTGAAGTTCGTTTTGTTGTAATGTGTTCTGTTGCTGAATCTCTTTGTTTTGTTTGAGAAAAAAAGAAATTAATGTACTTATTAGATATATTTCAATAATTCAGAAAATATTTCCTCTTAGATCATTGTACAACTTGTGACATTCTCGTTGCTTTCTTTTTGAACCTGTTGAACAGATTGATAACAATGAGATGAAATCAGAAAGGGTAATTTCTCTTTAGTGTGAATGAAGTAATTAAGAATATTTATATATTTATATATAATAAGTAGCAATCGGATAGGGTCGAGTTAGACAAGTTTATATTAAGTCATTTCGAGCTGTATTAAACTCAAGGAATTTGAGACCCAATGAAAAGATGTTTCCACTTTTATTTTTTTCCGTCAATGATGTGTTTTCCATTTTACTGATGCTATTTTCTTGCTCCCAGCAGTTCACCGCATCTGGGCTAAAAGAAGGCCCATTACTTGAAAGTTCGTATCCTAAAAGCATGTTTTAGATCAAATGAGAATGAATTTCACTTAATTAGGGTTGCTATTTAATCCCTTGGTCTATAGCAAAATTGATGAAATGATTAAATAAATTTAATGGATTGAAAAATTAAGACTAATTTAATTATTTAATCAAAAGACAGGGGTTAACTAATATTTTAATTGTTCATATAAATTTTATTTTAAGATTAATTCATTTTAATCATATCCATCCTACAATCCTATAATTCAAAATTAATTTGAAATCATAAAATTTTGTTTTAATTATAAATAATTTCCTAAAAAAAATATGTATATTATAACTAATCTTCATTTGCCTCAAACATAAAATATAGGAATATACAAGAATATGTGTTTTAGTATATATAGAATTCAAACCACTATTCTGAAAATTGGACTGATCGAACTGATCAGTTCAATCAAAATCAGACTGTGGCCCCATCAAAATTACATAAGAAAACTATTAGTATTAAAATCAGCAAAAACCAAATAAAGTTGGGTAAAAACCAGTGAACTGAACCAACTAAAAATTGATTCGATTCAAATTATGGACTTTTAAGAAAAATATGGGTCTTTTTAAATTTGGGCTTCTTAAAAATTGAGCCACTGAATTTTTAGTTTTTGAACCTCTTTATTTCTAAACTCAAAGTTCTAATATATTAATTAAACAATCAAATTGCCTAACTTTAAGCCAAATGTGAAAAATAATATTATATTTTATGATCATTATTTATTTTTTTTAATATTAAATTTAGTCATGTTTTATTATTTTTGTTTAAAACTATTACTAATTTTTTTGTTTTTTTATAAAACTCCAAACTTGAGATTATTTTTTATTTGATATAAAAATTTTATTTAACATATATTTCTAATTTTATTTAATAAATATATTTAAAAATATTATATATAAAAATCGAATTAAATCATTGAATCCTCCAGTTCAATAAATTTATACCTTCATTGATTTATTAACCGGTCCGATTCTGATGATACTAATTTAGACTCCAATGTAAGAGGAAACAAAAACCTTTTAATACCTCCTTAATCCATTACTTCTGTTTTAGGTTTTGTGATCCCTTCCTCTGAATTGGACCTACCAATTTTTTTCTGTTGATTCTCTATTAGGACTTCAATAGTGAAACTCCAATTTGACCTTTTCATTATTTGGTGGTGAAGTGATGTTGTCTTCCTTTTCATGTATCAAAAATCTCAAAGAAAAGATTACATTTTGGGAATGAGAATCTTCTTCAGACAATTTATCAAAATTATGATGCACTCAACATCGAGTAACAGTTAAGATTCTATTAACTGTTGTAATAGTGAAGAATCTTGACATGTCAGCAAACCATACAGCAAGCGGAAGTAATTGAATGACACGTCAGAAAGCATTCAATACCAAAAGCAATTGAATGGCTGTTTGATAAATGATTGCTATCTTATCCTCGAGAAAAAGCCAACACTACGCGACCTTAGTATATGGACATCGTGGTCTATGGATGAGGATGACAACGTTGGCAACGAACTCTTATACGGGCCAAATAGGTAAAGTTACCCTCCTCCTCAACTTTACAATTTTAACTATTTCACAATCTTAATTTTGTCAATATTTTATCATATACCTTAAATTTATAAATTCTATAATAACAGTAATAATTTTTAAATTTTTAACTTTTTTATACAAAATATTAATTGAATATGTAATTAGCATAACTATTAGAATAATAATTTTTATGTTTTTTAACTATATAATTAATGTTTAATTAATCTAATTTTGTAAGTTAAAATGTTTAATAAAATAATTATATAAGTTAAAATATTTTATAAATTAAAATAAAAGTTGAGGATATCACAAAATTAAAATAATAAAGTGCAGAAGTGAATTTATACATTCAGTCTTTTTATATATAATACTTGAATTATGTTCTCTATACAACATTGTGGTAGTTGGTCATTAGATCTACAACTAGGGTACAATTCAATCAAATCGAACAAATCATTAAATCCAATTGAATTAATCAACTTGATTTGATTTAATTTTGGTTTTTATCATAAAAATTTTTATTTAATTCAATTTTTAAAAATTTTAAAAATTAAAAAGAAAAAATTAAACTTGACTAAATTGAATCTAACTTGTTTAATTCGTTTTGATTCAATTTTTCCTTTTTAAAAAATATACAACTTATTTAATTCAGACCGACTTAATTTAGTATAAGCCAAAATAGCCGAATGCCCTTCCATTTTGATTCCATGTAAGATATGTCATTGTACCAACACCTTTTCTTTTGAACTTAGAACTATTTATATCCATAGAGTTCGTAAAGTGGATAATAAAGGTTTAGAACATTTTTAATGGAAATATGGATTGCTTTTATAAAATTGTCGCATCAGAAAAATGAAAAGACTTTTTGACAAATGTTCTTTAATGTTAATGTCTATTTAGAATGTGAAGCTGATGTGTCAACAAAAATTAATATTAGCATTTTCTATGTCTAGAGAGTCTTTTAGATAATATTAACATTTATTGTTCTTCGATGATCAGTTGCATATTAAATTGTGGGTATAGAAAAGAAAGAAAAAAGATTCAAAACTAATGGATTAATGAGAATTTTTTAAAATTCATTATTTATAAGTAGACATTTAACCACATCATCATTTACATGTTCTATTTCAAATTACACATCGACCACAATCCACGTTAGCATTGAATATGCTATTGGAGCCTCCTATTTTTATTATTCATTTGTCATCTTAATGTCATGTGCATATACTGCGGGTAAATTCGTCCTATTAAACCTGTCGAAGGACAATTTGATATGGTTGTGCCAAACTCAAATTGTGATATTTAACACAGTTCAATAATGAATATTATCAAGAAATGCCTCCAATGAGAATAGGCCCAACGCTTCAAAGTGTAAAATATTGAAAAGACAAAAATTGGTACATAAGACTGTCCAGATTCAATGAACTTTAACGGTCCCGATGGTCAATGCAAGAACAAGTCGAAGTTGGTGCAATTTAGGGTTAATATAATTTTAAAAATTATATAAGTGATTAATTAGGTATTCTAATCAAAATCATGTGAAAGAATTTCTTTATTAGATTTCAAAAAATATCTTTTGAAACTCCCCCCGAAAAAGAAAATATATCATCTTCGGACCAAATCGATAAATAAATATATTTATCTTTTAAATATAATTAAATAAAAATATAAAAACTAACGGTTAGCTAGTTTAATATGAAAGTTGATGATTGATTAAAATTATTCATAGGTTTAAGGCTTACAATCCATCGGACTTGTATTATTAAACATTTCATACTTGGAAGATGCTAGTTGAGAATTGAAGGTTCTGCAGTTCTACTGTACTGCTTGAAAAAGATTAATTGGAGAAGATGATCTAATTCTACATCACCGATCTGTTTTTATTCAGATATCAGTTAATCATCAATCCTGACCCACTTTTATTATCATATTTAACTCAAACTCGGGCCTGAACTCATTTAATAAAAATATATTTTTATGCAAGATTTCATTTGTCACAATATAGTCAAACTATTTTCGTTAATAAAATTATTCAAATCTCTAAAAATTATTTCACAGATTATTTATCGGCACACAATTCTTATATAACCAAATATCAATCTATTATCCTAACTGCAGAACTGAATAAAGTACGCGGAATATCTCAAACTTAACAAATAGTTTATACTAATATTTTTAAAACTGGAGATAATAACTAATTCTCTCAAATAATCACTAATTCTATACAGAGAGAGAAGCAAAGTCTTAAAAATCAACAATATTTTTATTTTCTGAAAACATTTATTGAAGAGGGGTGAATTTCACTAAATTTAATGAATAATAATAAATAATGCAAACACACACATTCAGGCAATATGCTTTCACAATATATATAAAATGGACACACTTTCGCAAGCACGTGTCATAATATCAGCACTTTCAAATAAATCACATTCAAATCTTCATAATATGAGAAAATTAATCAGTGACGTCATAAATCCACTTATTGGGCCCCGGCCAAATTTTCTCATTCTCATATATATATATATATATCGGAGAGTTGATCTCCCATACTTGGCCCACTGACCTATAAGTGACACATATCGTCTCAATTTCCATCCGGATACAAAGCACATCGTTATCACATTAGACTTATCCAATAATTTAATCAACACAATATATGCAATATATAAATATAATCAAAGGTTGAGATTATATATTATTATAGAATTAAAATATTATATTTAAAAGATGAGCGATATCAATATAATAACAATAGAAATAGGAAGTGAATAATAATTATTTTAAATAATAAAAGGAGTATGATATGAAATGATGATATGCACTATTTATTATTATTTACAGTGATAGCAGAATATTTCAATTTTACTTTGCGTTCAGACTTGAAAGAGCAGTAGATAAATTCAATCGATCTAGAAGATGCATATAATAAAGGAAAATAATATCAAACAAATAATTTTCCTTAACTAAGAATTAATTTAATAAACTTATATGCTTATTTTTATCATTTTGTTCAAATTTCAACTCCTATTATAATTAAACCAGCATTTTCACAAAAATATAATTTTACACCTGTTTCGATATAACTTAGCTTTCTAAAATAATAATCCTGTATACTAAACAACTAATAAAAATAATAATTTATAATAAACCTTCAATTCTATAATATTATATATAATCCTCAAATTTATATTTCTATCAACTCACATATAATATAACTCACTACCAATATAATTCATTTGCTTAATTTATATCAGCCTCCAAATATCATTTAATTTATATTGCCTTATTTAATTCTTAATAATCTCAAAAATATTTTCCTTTTAATAATTTCCTTATTTTAAAATTAACTACTAACTAATTAATTACTAAAAATTAACAAAATTATTCTAGAATAATTTAAAATTAGTACCCAATTAATTATAACAGTCCAAAAATCAAAATTTTGGAGGTTGAAAGAGGAGGCGGTGGCCGGAGTTGCTGGGTTTGGGTCGCCTGAGCTGGGTTGTGCAGAAGAGCTATGGCGGTGGCCAGAGATGAGGCGTGCGGTGCTACGTGTGGTGGTTCGGCATGCGCAAAGAGAGAGAGTCAGTGAGAAAGAGATGGAGATAATGAGAGGAAGAGGGAAGAGAGATAGAGAAGCTGTGAGAGAAGGATGGTGGTTGTGGCAATGCGGTGAAGCTCATTGTGGCCGGAGTTACAGAGAGAGAGAGAGAGAGAGAGAGATAAGTGTAGACATGGCAGGTAGTGAACCGCTGATTTCAATTTACTGAATCGTCGGTTCAAGATTTTCGAATGGAACCGACCCTTGAAACTCTGATACTAGTCCGGTTCTAACTCCGACACGGTTCTAATGAATCGACAATTCAAATTACGGTTCTGATTCGGTTTCGGTATTACACAAATTTAAAAAAAAATTAATAAAATTTTGATTCTGAATTTATAAATAAAAAATAATTTTAAAATGTCTAAATTATTATAATTTTAAAAGAAAAAACTTCTATTCACTAACTTAGAATTGTTATTACATTAAATTTATAAATTTTGCTGATTCACTAATATAGAAAATTATAATTTTTTATTTTGAGCTTGAATTAAATTAAAATTTTTTAATTTTAATTCAATTGCCTACGTATCTTCTTAGGAGTTAGAAAAAATCAAAACCTACACATTTTTTTTATTACAATGGAAAATAACCTCCCTATTATTACAATTAATTTTAATTATCAGTGTTATGGTTACTACTAATAAACTAGAATCATCATCATGGCTTGAATTTTATTGGTCTTGAGTTCTCAACTCTAGTCCAATTCTCAATGCATTTTTGCATTTTCACATTATTTATATAGTTTGTGGATGTGATATTTGAGGAATAGGAGATACAGAATACTAATTATAGAATGAACATATTTAAAATAAACAATAGATAATGTCAATATTAAGGAAATGAAGCAAATAGAACAAATAAATGAATTATGGAAATTTGAGAAAATGAAAATTTGAAAGAATTTTGATCGAGAATAAGATGAGACTTAGGATATAATTGGTTGTGAAAAAAAAAAATCATTAACTCATCATATTTATACATATTTTTCATTTATTAGTTTCTCATATTGTCCCTTAATTTATAACTGAAAAATAATAACCATAATTTTAGATAATTTAGTAAATTATAATAAATAAAAATAAATAAAATTAAAAAAAAAAGATAAAAATACCCGTTGCACACTTGTAATTAAATTTTAAACGGCTAAACTCTAAAGGTAGTTACACAGTTGCACTTAAATTTTTATATATTTTGAATTTTTTTTCACAAATCAACTATTCATTTACCATTTTTTTTTCAAATTAAATTAAATCATATGTACTTTTTTCATCACTTTTTATAAATTATGTACTATTTATAATTCTCTTCAGCATAAATCAAATCAACTACAACCAAACCAAATCAATTGACATAAATTTTCTTATAAAAAAAATTAAGCTACAATTTTATTCGTGCGTCCAGTTCGAACCGGAGTGAAACCGCCGGCTCCAGCCGATTCAAGTTCAAAATATTGAACAGTTGGTTTCGATCCGATTACGGTTCATCTATACTACGGTCCAATTTTAGTTCAGTTTCAATTTGAATCGGACCGATGGCCATGCTGAGATAAGTGATAGAGTGTTAGGGAGAAGGAGGAGGTACGCGTGAACTGAAGAAGAAGAAAGAAAATGAAAAGAAAGAAAAGGAAAGGAAAAGAAAAAAAAAAACAAATTATTATAAGAAAACAAACCGCCCAATGTAAAATGTTGGAGGAAAGAAACAGCGGTGTATAGTAATTATAAAAAACATTTGATTCGGATTTAATTTAAATTAACTCGGTTCAATTCAATAATTGGTCTGATTTTTAATTAATTTCAGTCTCAATAAATATTACGTGGCGTAATAATTTACGGTTAAATTTAAATGAAAATATTTCGAAATAAAAATTTTGGGGTATTACACTTGAGGTTGCGAACTTCCATCGTCAACATGCAGTGTACTAGGTGTTTCATCTTGACAATAAATTTTAAATTGGTCATAAAATCAATATTTCACAAATTTGGTGTTGAACATATACATAATAACTTTTTCAATTTAACAAAGTAGAGCCAATAAAGAAATATTATTACTTTGGATGTAAAAACTGTCCAACAGAAAATTATACACCAAAAAACTTTCCAAACAAAAACTGTCCACAGCAATGCAATAATATTGAGATATAGTATATAAAATGAACATGGGAAGAAATGCAACCATTTGAAGCTTTATAGAAGAGTCAACTTTTGTCAATGAGTTAAAAAAAAAGACATTTGTTTTTGTTTTCTTATCTAATATTTTTTTTTTTTTTTCCATTTCTTAATTCAGACTATGCTCACAGATGGCCCTACTGCACTTTACAAGGAGTAAATTTCTATCTGGATCTTTATGAGCCGTACTTTTTTATTAGATTCATAGGACCAAAGAAGTTCCCAAGTATGAAATCAACTATATTAATTAACAATAAAAATGTAATTCATCAACAGCTCAATTCATAAATCGTGTAAAGAAAAAAAAAATTATTATAAGATAAATGTATGAAATCTACAAATTTAAGATCTGTAAAATAAAATTAACAAAATAGAAACACATAAGCTAACGCAAAGAAGAAACATGGATTGATTTTAAAATTGTCTCGTTCAAGAAGCCACAAAGAATTGAGCCAGTGAGAGAAGCATTGAGTAGTTGTTTTGTGAGAGAAAGTCGTCTTCTTGTACTCTTGTAAGGGAGGGAGAGTGGTTGTAGTCTACTTTCGTTGGCGGTGTGAAGAAGGAAGAACGCTGAGGTCTAGCATGAGGGAGAAAAGAAAAGAGAGAGGGAGAGAGAATCAATTTTAGGGTTTCATGTAGATTTTTTTTAAATTGTCAGTTTAGTCGATTCATCCGGTTGTTAGTGACTGTTACCGAATCGTGAATAAATAATCGCTATCTAATATATACTAAACTGAACCAGTCAAATCAACTAATCGAACTGACCAAACAAATAGTCTCAATTCAGTTTGGTGGAATATTTTGCTCTTTTCTATAAATAATAATAAACAAAGGCTATGTTTGTTTTTGTAAATAACTTGCTAGAAAATATTTTTTATAATTTTTCATTGTCTGGGACATTTGGAAAAATAAATTAACAAAAAATATTTTATTGGTCAAAGAAAAATTAAGTCATTTTCAAAAGAGAAAATTTTTTTTCGAAATTAACAAACTTATTATGACCTTATAAATGCATATTTTTTTTTAATTTATTGGTCACTAGTAACCACCACTTGCAACAAGAACTATTGGCCACCATTGATAGTCACCGATTACTTTTATAATTTTCCTTTTCTTTTGGATTTTTTTCGCATTTAATAATAAAATTTCTGAATATTTTTATGGTCTTATGAGTTAAATATTTTAATATTTTTTCTAACTATTTTTCAATATTGTAAAAAAAACTGAAAATAAGTTATTTAAAAAATATTTTTCAAATAAAACATTTTCAATAAGTATTTTCTGGAAACAAAATGGATACTTTTAAAATTTTGTTAATCATTAAAATAAACCTAACTATGATTAAGCCCCGAGTCGGATTTAATCGGTTTCTGATGATAGAATCCGAATACCGATAATTTACATAAAAAAAATAAGCCTAACTTGGCAACACTAACCCTAAATCCATTTTGAAATATAATGCAATAAAGCTTCAAAATTAATGTATATACTAGTCGTTATTTCACGCTTTGCGCAGGGATATATATATATAAATAAACGATAGAATCATAAATTAGAAAAAATAAAAAAAAGTTCAAATAAGATATAGATGTATATAATACATGTACATATAATATTTTCAAATAAATATTAATATTTATAAAATTATTCAATATACTCTTATAATATTTTAATAATATAACTTTTTTAAATTTACATATTCAGAATAGCAATATTTGAATTCTTTTTAATATATTAAGTGTTATTTTCTATTTAACTTATACAAAAATTTTAGAAATTTTTGTTTTTGCTGCTGTGAAAAATTATTACTAATTTAGGAACTTTTAAAAATTAGTATTTCAAAATAGTATTGTAAATGGTCAAAAAAAAAAGAAAAAAAATTCAATATTTAAATATAGATAATTACTATATTTATATTTAATTTAAAAATACATCCAATCAAACATAGAAAAAAAAAGAAAAAAAATTAAAAATTTTAATATAAATATATATAATTTACTTTTTATAAGCCTCCATTAAATGATTAAAATATAAATTTATATTTATATTTATTATTGGAGTTAATTTTTGAACCATTCCTGGTTCAGTTTCAATAACACAATTCCGGGAGGAGTCGACAGTTGGGCACTGGATCCCTTTGGACCTGGAAAACGTGTGACGCTAGGTCGGGTTTTGGTGAACCAACTGGTCATTTCCTTAGTTGAAATATCAGGCTCATTTTGTGTATTGTATATCTGATGATTTTAGAATTTAATTTTAGAATTTTTAATTTTTAATATATATGTAACATTAAAAAAAAGTATCTTAAAAAGTCTTATTCTTACAAATATTAAAATCATAACAATTTATATATATTTATATATATATATGAAATAACCCATTAATTTATTTTTAAAAGAATTTTTATTTAAAATTTAATTGTAAATTTTCACCAATGAGAATTGGCGAAAAATAATATTTTATGTCGCGAACCGAATCAAAAACCGAATTTAAATAGTCTAACTCAGTCGAAAAATCCTTAAATCAAATGAAAATAGACTAAATCGTTGGGTTAGACCAAATCGATTCAAATTGAACCGAAATCATTTAATTAAAATAAATAATAATAATAATAATAATAATAAAAAAAAAAAAAAAAAAGAAACACAGAAAATTCTCTCCTTCCTCTCCCTCTCTCCCGTTCACCTCCCTCTCCCTCTTTCTCCTGTTCCTCGCCCACGAACAACAGCGCCACCATCACCACCTCCCCTCCAGGCGACCTCCGGTCATGAACCGACGGTGAAGGCCAGCTCCTCCTCCTTCTTCTTCCTCTTCTTCTTCTTCTTCTTTGCGCGACGCTGCTGTCTCTTTGACAGCAGCTCTCCTTCGATCTCAGGTGCTTTTCTGCCATTTCCGGCGAGCTTGGACAACAAGGTGAGCTCGAAATCCTTCCCCTTTTGCTATAGATTGATTCTATTACATTAAAATCCAGTAATTTTTGAAGATTTGAGGATTTGGAGTTTAGGGTTATAATTGAATAAATTTGGATAATTGATAAAATTAGACACTAGATGATAAAATTGAGTTGGGAATTGAAGAGGTCATGAAAATCTGAGTGTTTTGATGTTAATTTTGCAGATTTCTGGCGATGTCGATTTTCTGGCCACCATGCATGGCGGCGATCCAGCGAGACCTCCAAGAACGCAGAATGCTGCATGTCGCGCGCTGAACACGAATCCGAAGTCCGATTTTCAATCGGTATAATTTATGTTTCAGTTATTTAAATTCAGTATAAATTCGAATTATAAATTAATACTGTTAAATTAAATTGGCTTAATTAAAATTAAGTGAATTACATG
>CANUEX010021774.1:0-38132 GCA_948099535.1 Jatropha multifida
GCTGTGGCTGAGGAGTGGCGGCTCGTGGTGGCCTGGCAGCGTTGCAGTGGCTGGAACTGCAGTGGCTGGATTCAACACTGCTGCTGCTGCTCTTGTGGCGCAGAACAGAGGAGGAGGTGAAGCTGGCAGAGCTTGTGGCGGCCTGTGGCGGTCCAGCAGCACTGCAGGTGCGGAGGAGGAGCTGGTTGAGGTTCGTGGTGGCGCAGAGAGAGGCGGAGGAGCTGCTGTAGCTGTTGCTCTGCTCTGCTGGAGGAAGTGGCTGCTGCTGGAGGAAGAGATGGCGCGACGTTGCTGCTGTTGCGGAGGAGGTGACGCTGCTGTTGCAGCTGCTGGAGGTGGCGGTCTGCTGCTGCAGCTGCTCGTGGAGGAGAGGAGCTGTGCTGCTGGCAGTGCCGCTACTGCAGAGAGACAGCGAGGCAGAGAGGAGAAAGAAGAAAGGAAGAAAGAAAAGAGAAGGAAGGAGAAGAAGAAGAAGAAGAAGAAGAAGAAGAAGAAGAAGAAGGAGGAGGAGGAAGAAGGTGGTGGCTGGGTACTGCAGAGGAGGTGGAGGCAGTGGCTGTGGCTGGCGTTGCAGCTCAAGGAAGAAGAAGGAGAGTATTTAAAAAGAAAAAAAATAAAAATAAAAATAATAAAATAATAATAAAAAAATAATAAAATATTATAAAGTTTTTTAATTATTAAATAAAAACAAACCGTCCAAGGTAAGTTGCCGGGGAGAAAAGAATAGTGACGCACAGTGTTTTTCAAAAATATCCTATTCGGGTCTAATTTAAATTAATTCGGTCTAATTAAAAAAAATATTGGTCCGATTTTATTCGATTAACGGTTATTCAATAAATTTTCGGGTGAACCAAAAATGATTTTCAATCTCCATAATATTACGTGGCGTAATATTATTGGCTAAAAATTTACAATTTAAATTTAAATGGGAATGTTTCGAAATAAAAATTTCGGGGTATTACATATTAGCTACAGCTATAATCCATTGCTAATTTTTTGTGGCTAATCCATTGCTAATCCGTTGTTGAATTCTGAATTTGTTTTTCGCTTTCAAACTATTGCTGATCCCTTGCTAAACGGTTGCTAATTAGCATCGGATAGGGTTTGATGCTAAAATTTCGTTACTACACTGTATTTTTCTTGTAGTGTGTGGATCTCGAGTATATGGGTTCAGAGAAAAGATCTCGAGTATTGGTTTGATTGTGTAGGGTTTGTATTTTATCTAAATGCAATTGTTCTAATCATTTGAACTCTTTGACGACTTTTGATTTGCTTCACTTGGACTTGGACTTGGACTTTTATTTTGAGATTAAACTTTCGATATTTTTGGATTTATTAATATTGGATTTGATGATACTTCCTCTTGAACATTGTCTTAGCTGCATTTTCAAAAGAAACCCTTACGAATTTTCTATATAGTTTTCCTAAACTATAATAAAAATGTTTAATGTGTTTCCATTACTGTATTTAAAATTTTTAAACTTTTCTCGAATTTTATAACCGAACTATTCATGTAACGCTCTGATTTTTGAAATTTATGAGTAATAATTGCTTACTAGATTGCTAATTAGTACCACATTGGGTTTTGATACGATTTTCAATTTGGATAAGTTATTTTTATGATTATTGAGTCTATATGGTGATTCATGCATTGCATGTTATTTGTATGATCCTCCATGCACAAAATGACTTCTGGATTGCGAATTATGAGGTTGTGCATTATGAAGCCTTTTTTGGAATTTAATGTGATACATTCTAATTACACTTAGATATTTGGAATTGGAATTAAAAATGAGATAAAATTGAACTAGGAACATTTTTGCTTAATTGTTGTGATCTTTTCCTAATTATTGAGCATTAAAATAATTAATTTGATATTTATTATCAATTGTTGAAATTTGATTTTCAAATATGATTTATTGATAACTAATAGTGTTAAAGGATTATTTGTTAACGTATAGTTTTAATTTTTTGTATTGTTAATCTATTAGGGGTATTTTATTGGGTTTTTGTTAAATTAGGTGGGCTTATTTGATTATGGGTCATTTTGTGTCATCCATTTTGGGTAATAAAAAAAAAGATAAAGAAAAAGAAAATCCTATTTGTTACCCTAAATCTAATAAAGAGTGGTCAACACTCTCATTTTAGATGAGAGTGCCGCCACCTTCAAACACACACACAAGAGAAAAAGAGAGAAAGGGAGAGAAGGAAGAAACTCTTCTTCCATTTCCCGTGATCTCCACTATAGAAACCTACAATCAAACAACAAATTGAGAGTTAGTAATATTAGTGTAGTGATTTAAGGTTCAAGGGGGCTATGATTATAGAAGGATTGCATAATCAAGAGAAGGGTGAACCTTCTAAGGTTGATAAGGGCAAAGGGAAGACATGATTGTGAAGTTGAGTTGTTATTGTGTGATCTGAGGTTTGTGTTTTGCAAATATATATTTTTTTTATTTTATTTATTAGTGTTTGTGATCATAACATCATTCTTTTCTCATTTATGGATTTCGAGAACTGATGTTTTTAAGTGTAAAATTGGAAATTTTTGTATGTATTGCATGAGTTGATAAATTTTGATGTTGAATGTGTTGTTAAGTCAGTTTCAAACCTACTTTTGGACCCTTTATGTTTTTCATCTGTATTTGAGCCCTTCACAAAAGTTGTATCTCTATTTCTCAGCTTTTTAAAACATCTTTTTGTGTCTAATTTGAATACTCGCAGCTCAAATTTTTATCTAAACACCAGAACTGGTTCTGTCATGGCACCAAACCTGTATATTCATATTGTTTGCCCATTTTGACCACTAAGATGTCCAGATTTTTACTAGAGTCCTCCATAAAAGTTGTAGGTTTACTTGTTATCTTTCCAACGCAACTTCTTGTGTCTCATTTGGATGCCTATAACTAAAGTTATGACCTAAACACTGAAACTGGTTCTGGCACAAAGTGCTGCCACGCCCAGGCCGTGAAAATTTCAGAGACCACGTCCAGGCCGTGGACTCCTCTGACTCTCAAAGTATGGTTGTGTATTTTTGACCTCTTAATGATGCCTAAACACTCTAAATGCATACCTAATGTAACCTTGATGTGGTAATCTTTAGAATCTTCTTAAAATATGACTAATATATCATATGAAAGTCAAAAGGAGAATACATATGGTATAAACCATGTTTAGTTGATTTTAATTGAAAGTTATTACTTAATTATACTCCTTAATATGTGATCTATTAATGTCTAATGCTATGCATTGCATGATTACATAATGGAATGAACTTAACTAAGGTGAGGTTTGATTGCTCCTTCATATAAATGAGCTAAGATATGTTATTGCATGATGCCTGATTGAATATACATGCGTTGAATGACATTGACATTCTTAGGGTTGTAATTGCACATTAATGAATAAAACTTTATGAAGGCATGATCCTTAATAAGCATGCACAGGATTTATGCAAGAATAAAGGTGTGAAAATTTTTTATGGGTGAAGTGAAATATTTATGAGTCAATACATGATCTTAAGTGCTTAAGAATAATACATTGTTTGATACATGATTATGCATATTGCAAGTTAAACCTAACTAAGTAATTGGATGTGTAATTCGTTTATTAGAGCTTGAACTACGAAATTTGAAGTATGACTGTATAAGTAAATGGTTAACAACATGACTAGTAAGTCTAATAGATAATGAACAATATATTTAAACGATGTCTGATTCAAATAATGGTGAGCTTAATTTCATGATTGAAATTGACATAGCCTAAATACATATATATAAGTTGAACCTATGCATAAGTGTAACAGAGGTGATTGGGTCACATAAGTTGATAATAATGGATGTGACACCTAGTTATTAAGTTTAATTGACTGTAAATATGATTGATTAAGTGTTAAAGGATATAAGGGTTTGGACTTGGAATTTATGAACTTATTGAATTGTATCAATTAGATGTCTAGATGTGAAATTTAGTATGGCATAATCCTAGTACTTGATTTATTTGAGAATTCGATATTTGTAGCCTGTTTACCTAAAATTGACTGAATAGGCTTAAGTTTCTTAGATATGCAAGTTGGATTAATATTTTATTATACTTATTGGTCGATAATTTGAAGTAATGAAGTTGTTTGATATAATGCTTTAATTATGAGAAAAGTTCTTCATACCTTATTTGTTAAAGAGTTGAACCATGATTGATATGTAGCCTAAGTGAGGCAAGTATGTGAAATGATTATGTACTTGTTCCTTATATGATTGGACAGTGATAAACAAATGATATATTGATATTGTGAATATAAACGTTAACATGGGGAACATACTATGAGTATTGTGACACATGCGGACCTATGAGTTCCTTTGTGTATAATGAGGTTGAAGACGCAATCAGGTATGTCTATGAATGCAAGTGATGCTATTATTGAACTTTTGAGATTCTATTTGTGATTGGACTCGAATACAAATGTAAAGAACTATAGCTAAACATCTGGGCCCTTATTATGTAGTTGGTTGAATAGTTGTACGAATGTGGTTATATTGATATTGATATACTAAGCATGCTTCTGATTACTGGATTTGAGCTATGATCATATGCTGGACACATAGTGTCCCACTTAGGTTGCGGACGCACACCGACGTTCTGTAGGCTTATGCCACCGTTCTGTAGGCTTCTGCCTAAATCTATTCTGTTGGCTATTATGTCATTCTGATTCTAAATCTGATACCTATTTTGTTTCTGTCTGTTCTAAGTTACTAATAAGACCCATAAATAAAAAGATTAAAGAATGTGATTGTTATCATACTGTAATAGTATGTGTTCTAAAATGTTCTGTATTTGTATATATGTTCCAATGATATTCTGATCTGGCAATGAGGTTGACAGTATTCTAATTTGATAATGACACTGATAACGTTTGACTTAGAATTGAGACTATCATCCATTTGTTTTATTACATATTCTAATGATATCCTGAAATAATAGATATGCTCTGAATTTATCTAATATGAAATATATTCTGAGTTCATTCTGATGTGGTTTATGTCTTAATGACGTTTTAATGAAATGTGCATTTGGAATAGGAAGAAATATGATCATTAATACCTAAATGTATCTATATCTTATATTAAGTTTCGAATAGCACCCTTGAGATTACTTAACTGCTCGCTATGTGAATAAACACCTATACGAGTTTACCCTTATATATATTGATTGAAGTGATTTTCAATAATGCAAATAAACTAGTATATGAATTGATTAGGTGTTTTTGGTCTAAAAACATGGAGTGAAAATGTGAACATATCCACTCGTATTATGAGAAATTGTTATAGCTGGTAACATGTATACTTACGACATGGTATAGATATTTACATTATGTGATATGCTCTTATGCCATGCATGTCTTGATTATAAATGATATTGCATGATCAATTGAGAAATAAGTTGCCTCTGTGGTCTATTGTAATAAATGCTATATATATAAATAAGTATTGATATTGTGTATGGTTTCAATGAACCATACCTGTTTGCTATGTGAATGCATATACATATTGTTGAGTACCACTGAGTTTTATACTCAGCGCGATATTTTTAACTCGCGTAGGTTGAAGTTTATTAGTTGTGGATCTCGAGTACATGTGTCTAGAGAGAAGATCTGCTACCTCTAGACTAGAGTGTGAGTCTATACTACAGACTCATGGCATGTGTTAGATTTGGAATAAGATAGTGTTGGTTTGTTATGTGGGGCTTGGAATTTATTTATTCCAGTACATTTGTTTTTATTTCTTGAACTCTGTAAGGATTTGGTTTTGTTCCACATAAACTTGGTCTCTGATTTTGAGATTGAATTTATGACATTTTTGAATTTACAAATGTTGGGTTTGGGAATAGTTTCTATTGAGAATTCATTTTATTGTAAGGGAATATTAAATGTTATAGTGGATTTTGAGAATTTTATTGCTATTTTGGAATGTTTTATTAATAGGCTTAAACATTTCTTAAATGGTATTTTTAAAAAGACATTCTCATTGTTTTTCTCTAGGAATAGCCTATATTATTTTAGAACTGTTTGATGGGTTACCACTACTGCTTTGAAAGTTCTAAATTTTCCTCAAATTTTATAACCGAACTATTTAGGCAAGTTTTGAGTTATTAAGACTTCCGCTGTGCATTTTAAAAGATTTGTAAACTGAGAATTTAATTACTATATAATATTTTCATTGATACAAATTCTGTACTAATAAGTAACATCTCTTGTACAGAATGTAACATCTCTTGTACTAGTCCTATGAAATCGGTAAAGGGGCATTACACTTTCTTTTCTTTTAGACTTTGCTTAATCTTTTTTTTTTTTTAAATGTAACCAAATTCTTTCATTATTAATAAAATTTGATTTCATTAATCACTTATCACGCTTATAATTTTCACCACTCTTTCCTTTATTTATTTCAATAAGATTAATTCTTTAATAAATCTACTCATTTATTAAAATTCAGCAGCATTTTATTTATAATTAGTTTTTCCAAATTTCATATTTATCCAAATATCACACGGCCCATCCATTAGGCAAAACAATTCAAGGTCATTTCCCATCCGCCAATCTCAATATCAATAAATTCAATTTCACTATCTACAGTGTTCCACCATTGACAATTCAACAATCTCCATTTAATATATTCTCACTCACAAATTCTTATCATTCTTTTATTAATAATTCTCATAATTTGATTAATTTCATAAATAGATTGATAATTTAGTTCACTCTATATTTCATTTAATTTCCTAATCATAATCAAACTAATATAAATATTTCAATAAATAAATTCCAATCACAATCACTTTAGAATTTAATAACTAAATCTTAAAATATACCGATTGGACATCGGAATTCGTGTCTGATGCGCAAAATGCAACATTTTGTCTCTTCGGTGTCTCGTCAGACTGCCACTGGCCGACCACCGAACCGCCGCAGACGCCGTTGTGCATGGTGGCCGGAAAAACGTGACTACCCAGAATTTAACAAGGCGACCACCATTCGACTCCAAATTTGTTGAGGACTCCATTTCCGTCATCAATCAAGTGAGATTAAGCCTCTACCACGTCGAATCGAGCTTGACGGAGCTTAGAACCACTATTCATGGCGGTTCCGCCATTTTCAACCAGAAATCACATTTGATAGAGGGAAAGTGTTAGTTTGGCCACCAAGAGTTGATCGCGCCTGTTCTGAGTGCAAGGAGCAACCGAAAACGGTGAGAATTCACTGGAGAAGGGAATCGTTCCCTGTGAAACACCTCAACCTCGATCTGCTCTACAGAGGCTTCGTCTGCGTGGAAGAAATTGAAAAGGAGGTCTGTGGCTTGAGGAGTCGAGCTTGACGGGGCTTAGAAGCACTATTCATGGCAGGTTCTGCCATTTTCAACCAGAAATCACATTTGATAGAGAGAAAATGTTCGTCTGGCCACCAGGAGTTGGTCGCGCCTATTCTTAGTGCAAAGAACAACTGAAAATGGTGAGAATTCACCGGAGAAGGGAATCGTTCCCTATGAAACACCTCAGCCTCAATCTGCTCTACAGAGGCTTCGTCTGCGCAGAAGAAACCGAAAAGGAGGTCAGCGGCTCGGGGAGAGTCGACTGCCACCTCAGCCCCGCTCTATGGTGGTCGGAAATGGGAAAGAGATGGTGGCAGCGCTGGTATCTGGTAGAAACGAGAGGGAGAGGAGGGAGAATGTAAGCAACGAGATTCTTCTTCTTCTTCTCTCTTTCTCTTTTATCTTTATTTTTAGTTGTTATTATTATTATTATTATTATTATTATTATTATTATTATTCTCCTTCTTCTTCTTCTTCTTCTTCTTCTTCTTCTTCTTCTTCTTCTTCTTCTTCTTCTTCTTCTTCTTCTTCTTCTTCTTCTTCTTCTTCTTTTCCTTTTTGTCTTCGTCTATCCATCTCCTTTTCATTCATTTAATTCGTTTTCTCTTTTTTTTATGTACAATTCTTCTTCTCCTTTTTGTCTTCTTTTACTAGTTCTTACCATGATATTTGATTACTAAACATGGTAAAATAATTCCACTAATTCTAATTTATCAATACTTATTTCACAAATAAATATAAAATATATTTTCAATATATATGTTAGCAACTAATTTCTAATATTAAAATTATATCAATTCTTTTACGAAATTGCCCCAGAATTGGGGTGTTACAATTTTACCCCTCTTAAAAGAATTTCATCGTCAAAATTTATCTGAACTAATAATTCCTAATATCGATAGCTCCATTCCTTTTCTCTCTATATCTATTTTTTTTTACTCAGTATACTAACATTCAATACCTATACTCCACATACTCCCTACATGCCACATTTGCAAGAATCTCTAATACCAATTCAATTAAATAATATTCAATAATTTCAATTTCAACTAATCATTATCTATTAACTTCAATTTTCCAAATTTATAGCATATATTCATCATATAATCGACCAACTAGATTCTTATAATTCCTCCTGTATTCCTCTATATAAAATTATTTATGAATATCTCTATTTATTATCAAAACTGATTACTCTGTCATAATATTGATCACCTCTGTACTCTAAATCATTTGACTTAAAATTATTCCCATCAATATAACAAAATTATCTCAAAATAAATTCTTGTAGCTTCACAACGTTTCAGAATACTTTTTCCAAATCCCACTAATTCACATTACTTCAAAGTAATAATTCATTTGCCTAATTCCATATAATTATATGATTATGCTCATTATTTTTTTCCTGCATAATTTACAAAATTCCTTATAATCACTTCAAACATCAGTACCAACATGATCTCAAGAAAATTAATTTTCCTGCTTTTCCATAATCAGCCTCAGAATGTCAAATTCATAAAATTTTAGAATTTGACACATAATATTAAAATGAACAGATTTCTAAAAACAACACAATTCATCTGTCTTATAATTTTAACAATCTACTTTATCCATAATACACAATATATTTCTTAATACTTAATACAATTCATGAACTAAGCTATACTCCATAAAACTTTTATTTATTTTCATTTACAGAGATCACTTCTCATCTCCTAAAATGGCAACTTATTTTTCCTTTAATCATATCATGTTATTTTGTTCATAATATTCACATATTTCTCATTTGATTCTCGAAAATCAAGTTTATTTACTACCCAAATTATTCATTTATTTCCCACCTACATAACTTACTTCCTATCTCCGATGGACCATTTCAAGGCATACATGATTTATGTCATACAAATTATAGTTCTACCATATACTACATACTTCTTTACATCAAAAGAGTATTTATCCTTATAATTATAATCAGCACATAGTCATAATACAGATCGTTTCCATCCAGAATTTCCATACCAGAATCATACCTTAACTACATGCAATTAAATATCTTCAAATTCAATCCAGTAAACATCCTCTTATACTTATCAAATTTCATTTAAAATTTACTTCTTAATGAGTTCATATATTCCTACTTAATTATACGAAATCTGTTATCCTTTAACTCAAGTCACACAGCATATCCTTTAAATTATTCTATAAACTCGTTTCCATATATTATCTACTGAATCCATACATATTCAATCAAATTCATTGTTAATATCTCACCAAAGTAGCAATTAATAATCCTTATAATCATATCACTTTAATTTTTTTACAATATAATTCACATATTTCTCGAATAATTCATGAAAACTAAGTTAGCTTAGTCCATAAAGCATTTATTATTTCTCGTTTAAAGAATTCATTCTGATCTCCAAGGTAAGTCATCTCAAGCATCCGTCATTCATTTTTCATAAAGCAAACTAATGCATTTGTGCTTCACATGTCTTTTTATCATAAAGAATATTTTTTTTTCTTAATGAGTATAATAATCACATAGTCAAAACACATATCATTTAAGAGTTCAACTAACACTCCAATTATTAAACAAAATAATTCTAAGGAAATTAAATTTTTCACTCATCCCTAAAAATTATAATTCTACTTGATTGAGATCACTAAGCAATGACAAATATCTCTTTACATTCTTTCAAATCATACAATTTATATTCCTTCAAAATTTCTCATAACTAACTCTTTCCTTACACCGTCACTTTTAACTTAGCTCCTTCTTTTCTTACCTATTCAAATCACTAACATAGTATATAATTATAATTAATCAACTAAGCAATTTATTCTTGCATGCTTTTTATTATTCCTCAATTCATTTACTCATCATGGCACAAATACCTTATAATAATAATATTTTAACTACCTTTAATGGAAAAGATTCATTTCTCTATACTCATGCATTTACATAAAATCACCAAATTTGATCTTGCAAAACATATAAAGATTCTATAAGTACTTCAAGTATCAATAATTACACAACTGCATAAAATTAAGCTTTTACTACTTACTCCACAATCAGTCCTAGAATGCCAAATTTATACAATCTCCACTATATGGCATGCAAGGATACAAATGGCTTGATTCCTATTAGAATAAAAAATTCCACCTACACATAACAATCTCATTTTTTTCTTTTTCTTCTTCTTTTTTTAATATTTACATAACCCTTAATTACTTTATACAAATTCAAAATTTATACCTTACTTCACAAGCATATATTTATTTTCCATTTACACTAATTATGACTCATCTTCAAATAAACAATTTTCAAGATAATATATCATCTATGCCTCACCATTTACTGTTGTACAGATATACTACAGACATTTCTTTTCACTACACGATTTACTTATCTCATTATCATAACAATCATCATCAAAATTATTATACTAAAATAATATTCTAATTACATAAAATCTAATATCTTCAAGTTAAATTTGAAAAATATAATTTCTTAAGAATTCTAAAATCTCATTTCTAACATATCCTTTCACTGAATCCATATATGTTATACTTCAAAAATATGCATTAATGCCTCCAAAATTCTTTTGCTATCATTTAAATTCAATTTAGAAACCTTAGGGTTAACAGTCTCCTTTAAACAACATACGGTAACATATGAAGTAATTATTTACCCATATTTTAAATCAGATACTTTATAGTTTCAAACAAAATAATTTCAAAATATTAAACTCTAAACGGTTACAAGCACTAAATACAATGTTTGATTTATATCACTAAGCTGATGGTTGGTTTGATTCTCAAATCCCTTGATTTGTATTTTATTTCTTTATTTCCCTTTCTTCTTCCTTTCTAAAATTTTTTTTATTCATAAATATATATATCATCATATTTGTATCTTTGTTTTTTTTTATTTCACTATTCTGTATCATCCTTGCATATAACCTTAGCATTGCAAAAGAATAATGATTGATCAGGCCAAAATTCATCCACATATACTATGATTCTTAGCAATTATGAAAATAAAGTCTTATAATTTTCAACACATATTTTTTTTCTTTTTTTAAGGAATTCTTACATTTCTATACATTCTAAATTCACCACAATTAATTATGCAAGAGAAAATAATCATACTTTTACATCTGACTAGGACATAAAAGCACCCTTCTTCCCCTTATGCATATCAAAATCTTATTCACTTATGATGTTCAAGTATTTCAGATTCATTTTACAGTCTTAATCATATAACAGTTTAACATCACTTCAAGGCAATATAAACTACCAAAAATTTACACTCATTTATTTGTACAATTACATATCACAAATCATTTGTTCATAACAATCATAAAATATAGCAAACACATTTATAAGTTTTCGAGAATTTTTCACATAATGCTTCACTAGTCCAATTTATAGTCTTATCATAAGACCATTTAAGTTTATTAAAATATTTAAGATAAATCGAATATCTCTTATAATATCATAAGAACTCATCTAATTTAAAATCATGCAAAACTTAATTCAATTATGAAATATATATGCTCATCAAGTACATATATCCAGTAATGCCATTAGAAGATACATAATTGTTCACCTTTAAAATTTTCAAAACATCATAATAAACTTATAAATTTATCGGATCCACATCAGAGGGAGGTTTCATTCAGACTTAATTAGCATGTAATAGTGTTGTAAACAAATCTCACTCACATATCAATCCCCATTAACCATTTTCCAAAATCGACTGAATCGCGCTCTGATACCACTAAATGTAACACCCCTATTCGATCCTGTAGGACTAGACAGTAATATCACATTCTGTGCCAGAAACATAGACTGATTTGCTTATTCATTTAATGTGATTTTAAATTAAGAAAATATTTAATTAAAGAAAAGAATATAATTCATAATATATTAGAAAATTCAGTAATAATTTTTTTTATTAAAAACATTTATAACTGTTTAAACACCACACAAAGATATCTGTATTTAAAATATTAATTCCTTTGTAAAACTTTTAATAATAAAAATTTAAATAATCAAATTGAATTATAAAATAGTCTATCAATTAAAATCCAAGATAAGTTTAATATTAAATGTTAATTTCCAAATCACTACTTATACACTCAACAAATAATTAATATTTATGCTGCATGTCAAATTCTTACTATATACTTAAATGTCTAAAGAACTTCCTCCTCCTCTGATGCTGGTTTATCGAATCACCTCAACTTATGTTATCTTCAACTTGCGCGTGAGAAAACTCATCGCGCTGAGTATAAAACTCAGTGGTGTTATTTATAATTTAAAGCAAATAATAATTTTAAGAATATAAATTCTGAAGAGATTTCCTTTATTATAAATATTTGTATACAAATATTAATAATCACTTTTATCATTGTATTAAATATTTATCTTTAACTGAATATTTAAAACATTTCAAAATCCATTCCTCAAATTAATATAATATAAACCTGCTAACTACCAATACCACATATTCCTTTAATTTAAAAACATATAACCCAAATCATATAACAAAACTTATTATCTTAATTTTTCTTAAAAACAAATTCTTACATATGTGGTTCAGATATACTTAGGAGAAAATGAAGCAGATAAGATTTCAGAATAACAGAATAACAGAAACGAGGTCTGGAAGAGCACCCCTAATGGCTTGTGAAAGCGCCATTCCATATCAGAAATGAGGCTTGCGAAAGCACCCCTAATGGCCTACGAAAGCGCCACATATAATAATAAGCGCGTCCACTTATTCATAAGGCATCTAAAGCCGAGCATATAATCATAGCTTCCATATAACAGAAAGGCTTAAAAGTCGAGCATGCTCATGTACCAGAATAAATCAGATCATACAACACATTCACACTAAGTATATTAGAGCCCAAAAACTTATCATTTTTGCTTATTCAGAATATTTCACATATAACTTGTTCTTTTCTTATTTTACTTACAGATATCATAAAATATCAATCATAGTCACCACTCAAATATTAATTAATAAGTGGCCAATAATCATCATTTTTATAAAATAGAATTTTTAATCAATTCATAAAATCATTTAAAAATCATATCATATCAATTAGTATATCATTTCTTTGGAAATCCATAAAATAATATTGTAATAACTTCAATAATTCCTTTTTAAGAAAAATAACTCACATCGCAAATATATATATATATATATATATATGAAAACAATATAATAAACTTTAATTAAATTAAAAAGTTAGTATTACACTAACCTGATTTCAAAAGCTTCCTTAGCCTTTCCTCTTTATTAATTGATTCTTTAACCACTTCTGTGATTTAACTCAACCTATAAACAAATTGCATAATTTATTTTTAGTTTCTTGTTTCAACTTTACATTGGTGTTATATTCTTATTATTCTTATTTTCAGTTTACATTACTTTTCTATTTCATTTAATATAATCAATTTATATCTTAAATCAGTTCAATTATTCTATTAATTTTGGTCAAATACAAAGAAAGCTTGTTTTTATTTAACTAATTTACTCTTTCCTTTATTTATTTCAATAAGATTAATTCTTTAATAAATCTACTTGTTTATTAAAATTTAACAGCATTTTATTTATAATTAGTTTGTCCAAATTTCATATTTATCCAAATATCACGCAGCCCATCCATCGGACAAAACAATTCACAGTCATTTCTCACCCGCCAATCTAAATATCACTAAATTCAATTTCACTATCTATATTGTTCCACCATTGATAATTCAACAATCTCCATTTAATATTTTCTCACTTTCAAATTCTTATCATTCTTTTATTAACAATTCTCTTAATGTTGTTAATTTCATAAACAAATTGATAATTCAATTCACTCTATATTTCATTTAATTTCCTAATCATAATTAAACCAATATAAATATTTCACTAAATAAATTCCAATCACAATCGCTTTAGAATTTAATAATTGAATCTTAAAGTATACCAATTGGAAATCGGACTTCAGATTCGTGTTTTGTGCGAGAAATGCAATGTTCTATCTCCTGGATGTCTTGTCAGACCACTGTTGGCTGACCACCAGACCGCCACAAATGCCGCGGTGCACGGTGGCTGGAAAAATGTGATTGCCCAGAATTTAACAAGGCGACCACCATTCGACTCCAAATTCATTGAGGACTCCATTTCCGTCATCAATCAAGTGAGATTAAGCCTCTACCACGTCGGATCGAGCTTGACGGAGCTTAGAACCACTATTCATGGTGGTTCCGCCATTTTCAACCAGAAATCACATTTGATAGAGGGAAAGTGTTAGTTTGGCCACCAAGAGTTGATCGCGCCTGTTCTGAGTGCAAGGAGCAACCGAAAACGGTGAGAATTCACTGGAGAAGGGAATCGTTCCCTATGAAACACCTCAACCTCGATCTGCTCTACAGAGGCTTCGTCTGCGTGGAAGAAATTGAAAAGGAGGTCTGTGGCTTGAGGAGTCGACTGCTGCCTCACCGCTCTATGGTGGTCGAAAACAGGAAAGAGATGGTGGCAGTGCTGGTGTCTGGTAGAAACGAGATGGAGAGGAGGGAGAATGTAAGCAACGAGATTCTTGTTCTTCTCTCTTTCTTTTTTTTCTTTATTTTCAATTGTTATTGTTATTATTATTATTATGATTCTCCTTCTTCTTCTTCTTCTTCTTTTCCTTTTTGTCTTCTTCTATGCGTCTCCTTTTCATTCATTTAATTCTTCTTCTCTCTTTTTTTTATGTACAATTTATGATAATAATATTACTGATGTTTACTAGTTCTTACCATGATATTTGATTGCTAAACATGGTAAAATAATTCCACGAATTCTTATTTATCAATTCTTATTTCACAAATAAATATATAATATATTTTTAATATATATGTTGGCAACTAATTTCTAATATTAAAATTATATCAATTATTTTACGAAATTTCCCCAGGATTGGGGTGTTACAGGAACTTATTGCCCACACGCCAAGACATGATTATTGGTCTTCTCACTGCTAGAACCAGATCACCAACTTGAAAAGAGTGAATTTGCACTTTATTATTAAAATCTTTGCACATTCGGGCTTGATAACACTCTAAACGTTGTTGCACTTCAACCTGTTTTTCATCTAGTGCTTCTAACTCTTGCAGGCGAAGCTGAGCATTATCTTCATTAGAGAGACCTTCTTGAATGGCAATTCTCAAGGATGAAATTTTTTGTTCGAGAGGAAGAAAAACTTTTACACCATAAACAAGCGAATATGGAGTTGCTTGAGTTGATGTTCTATATGTAGTTCGATAAGCCCATAATGCTTCCCCTAACCTTTCATGCCAATCCTTTTTTAATCGATTAACTATTTTCTTGAGAAGTTTATCCAGAGTTTTATTGAATGCCTCTACAAGCCCGTTTGCTGGTGCATTATATATGGACAAATTATATTGCTTAAATTTGAATTGCTCACATAACTTTTCCATGGCTTTATTGTAGAACTCCCTTCCATTATCAGCTATGATGTATTGAGGCACACCAAAATGATAAATGATGTTCGTTCTAATAAAGCTCACTATAGTCTCCTTCTTGATTTCTTTGTATGGAGTAGCTTTAGCCCATTTTGAGAAGTAATCAGTAGCAGAAAGAACATATAGGTGGCCACTTGAACTTTTTGGAAGTGGTCCTATAACATCCAATCCCCAAGCTTCGAAAGGCCACGATGCTACTGTTGGATGAAGCGGTTCCAGCGGCTAATGAATTAAGTTTGCATGTAATTGACACTCTTGACATCTTTTGGCGAATTCATGCAATATGTTACCATCGTTGGCCAATAGTACCCCATCCTTTTAATTTGAAAGTGCAACTTTGGCCCAAATTGATGCGCACCACAAACACCTGAATGTGCTTCTTCTAAAGCTTTGGTAGCTTCTTCCTCCCTAAGGTAGCATAGGAAGACTCCATGAAAAGAGTGACGATAAAGCGTACCTTTAAAGTTTATGAAGCAAGAAGCTCGACGTCTTATTTCATCATTCTTCCTTGGATCATCTAGTAGTTTTCCATGCTCCAAATAATTGACAAGAGGTTGTCACCAATTTTCTTTATCAATTTCATAAATGGAGACAACATCCACCTATTCGAGTTTAACATCCAACATGGGCGATACTACCCATCTTTTACATATTGGCACCTTTGCTTCTACATCTAGTAATGCTAGAGTTGATTTCCAAATTTGCTAAAGAATTAGCTTGGCGATTTTCATTTCGCAATACGTGCTCGACGGAAGCACTGTCAAACTAAGAGAGAAGCTTAGCAACATAGTTAAAGTAAGGCAATAACTCTAGCTTTCTTACTTCATACAAGGAGAGTACTTGATTGATAACTAACTTTGAATCTCTGAATACCCTCAAGTTAGATATTTCCATGTCAATCGCCTTTTCTAGGCCAAGTATCAAGGCCTGATATTTTGCAACATTATTTGAACACCTCTTGACTAAGTTAAATGCGAAAGGTAAGATTTCTCCTTCTAGAGTGATTAAAACGACTCCAGCTCCTACACCCATTTGACTTAATACACCATCAAAAAACATTCTCTAAGGTTGTGGCTGTAACGCCCTAAAATTTTGGATCTTAAAATGATATTATTTGGACGGGTCATGAATGGTATCACCCGAGGGGAAAATAATATTTTATTTGGACCCGGTAATGGTATTGAACACAATTAATATTTGTGGAGTTAATTAGATTTTATTCAATTAATCTTAATTAATTAAAGTTAAGATATAAATTTTTTATGACAAAGTAAGTAATAAATTATTGGTGAATAGTAATTTACTGGTCTATGAATAGTACCATCGGTGCGGGACTTGGTATTATTTCGGTCCGAAAAAATTACTATGCATGTCTAATACTTGATTTAATATTTTTGGAGCATATTTGCATGATTTAAGTGGATAGAAATAATTTCATGAATATTTTTGGAGAATTAAGATATTTAATGAATAGTATTTTCTATTGTAGTATGTTAAGGAATAATTGAGGAAATGTTTTTATGAAATTAATTTAATCAATTGGTGGAGTTAAATAATAATTAGAGGAGAATTAATTAGTGAATATTTAAAGCCCTTGGATGAGAATACTAGGGACCTAATCCTAGCCATTCATTTGGTATAAAATGAAGTGGTCATGTTTGACTTTGCCACTTAAAAGCAACACTTATCAATACTATTCTATCATCTTCTCCACCATTCCAATGCCATCTTCTTCTTCTTCTTCCTCCTCCATTTTTCTTCAATTTCTCTACCTCTAAACTTCACCAAATCACCTAATTTAACCCTTAAATTAGTAATCAAACATTAAGACGTAAGCTAAGGAGTAATAATTTGGAGTCCCTAAGCTAAGGAATTTGGAGTTTCTACCAAAATATGTAAGTTGTGATTCTTAAGTTTTGTAAGTTAATAAGTAGAATTCATGGTTTAGACAAGTAGTTGATGCACTAAATCATGCCCCATCTTCTTCTTTTGTTATTTCTTGATTTTAAGGGTTCATTTTCCTACTTTGAAGAGGTTGTAGAATCATCCTCTAAAGGAAAGGAAAAGGCTAAGGAATAAGGTTTTCTAAGATTATTCAAGCTTAATTTAAAGGTTAGTGATAGGTTATATTTTTATAGTATTTTTAGCTTAGTTTTTATTAGAAATTTTAGTATTTTTAAATTAGTTTAATTCATTTTTCACTTAGATTTATTTATATTTTTATTAAGTTCTCGTGATTCTTGATAAGCTTGATTTGAAGGGTTTTTAGTAGGAAAATAGCCAAAAATCGCATCGAAGAAGGTTGGGGTTGAAATTGGAAATCTAAGAGCTCAACATGGCTAAGTCAGGGGAGTACACGAGCATGTCATGCAGTGCCACGGCTGTGGCACCTACTGGAAAATCAAACGGGCCGAATTTAGTTACTCAGCCCGTGTAAATTTAAGACATGGGCGTGGTCTTTGCTTGGGCTGCATGGAAATACTAAAAGGACTCATCTCAAGCATTGCTCAAGCCCAACCTGATGAAAGAAGACTCCTAAACAGAAAAGAAATCCAATTCAAATTAGTTTTCTACTCGGATTCGAAAACATCCTATGAAGTCTATATAAAGAGAGATCACAACACCATATAGGGGAGAGATTGAATCATTCAATATTGATTCATTGATTTTCATTGAATTCTAGATCTCAAATCTGGATTATATTCTTTTCTTAGTTTTCTCACTTTAAGAATTCAAGCAAACAAGTTGTGTAAAGAATCAAGGGAGTTGTCTACGCTTTCGTTTGACTAGTTTTTATCTCTAAACTTTCGATCTTGTTTTTAGTTCATATTATTTATGGAATTATTTTCAGATTTTATTGAGTTTTATTTAATTACAATATCGAACTAAACTCCCATACTAGGGATTTGATATAGCTTAACTTCTACCCCAATTTATGATATTAGATTTGTTTTTCTTTGTTCAAGTTATAATTTATTACTAAACTTAATGCTTCCAGGCAGAGTTTCTCCTCTGGATTGATTTATTTCATTAATCACTATCGAAAGAAGGGTTTTTGATAAGAAAATGATAATAAATTACATGGGAGTAATAACTTGATGTGGAAGCTATATGGTTTGACTCATGGGGGGTTTTAATAATTTAATGGCCTTAGGTTATGAACTCTTGAACAAGCCATAAAACTTAATGATTTAATTCATGTTTAGTTGCACTATTGGGAGATAGGCAATTAATGGGATTAAAATAGCTAAAAATACATCAGGAGAGCTTATTAGTGACTTTAGGGTTGTTTCCCTTACTTGAACAATTAAAACTGAATAACAAACTAATAAAATAAATTGGGTAGAGTTAAATGAAATCAATATCCCTAGTAGCTTTTAAACCTTGATTTCTTTTCATCAATTAGTCTTATTTGAATTCTTTTCTACTATTTTATTTTATTTTACTTACTTTTACAAATATCCTCTTTAATTATCGTTTAAATAATAATAGATTAAAATAATTTTGGTACTTGGTATACAATTTTCGTGGAACGATACTCTGCTCACTCTTTATTACTTGTTGCGATTTCGTTCACTTGTGAAAGTTGTGGTCGGTCAGTGCAATAATATTTCCCTTCCCTTTCATTTTCTTTAAGTTATCAATTTTTAGGTTTTGAATGATTTTTGAAGTTTTTGTGATTTGGTTGGGAAGAGGAACACCTCTCTCCCCTTTATTTAAGAGTGGTCAAACCTCCTTGAAGCAAGGGCCTTAAGTTTTGTTTCATGCTTTGTTTTCTTTTGATGTTAATGTGTTTTTGAATGGTTTTCCTTAAAGTAAGTGTGATTATTTTGAAAAGAAAACCTTTTCCTCCTCCATTTGCAAGAGTGGCCGAATCACTTAAGGTGAAGGGCCTATTGATTTGTTCCTTTTATTTGCTTAGTTATGAATTTAATGTGTTAGTTAATAAGTAGTTAAATGGTGGTTTAAATCTCTTCTTATACTTTTAATGATCATGGATTTTACAAGACTTAAAGAAAGTATGATTTGAGTAGAAATGAGTTTTTATGTTAAAGGATTTTGGGTTAAGATTTTTAATGGCTTTTATAAGTATTTAAAACTTGCTTTTAGGTCTATTTGAAAGCAGGGAACTCCCCCTCCTTTGTATTCATATAGAGGCCGAACCACCCTAAGGTGGTAGGGCTTGATTTTCATTTACTTTTAAGCTTAGTTTAAGTACTTTTATGATATATTGAGTATATGTTTGAATAAGTACGTTTTGAATTTCATAAGTATGATTTTGGCATATTGTAACGGACTAATTTTTTGGTACTGTCAATAGTGATTTATCGGTCTGTGAATAGTACCACCAGTTCGGGACTTTGTATTATTTCGGTCCGGAAAAATTACTACATGTGTCTATTGTCTTATTAAATATTTTTGGAGCATGTTTGCATGATTTAGGTGAGTAAAGAATATTTCATGAATATTTTTGGAGAGTTGTGGCAACTTATGAATATTATTTTCTGGCGAATTTCGGCAACTTGTGAATATTAATTTTTAGTGTGGTATATTGAGGAAATAGATGAGGAAATATTTTTGTGGAGTTAATTTAATTAATTACTGGAGTTAAGTAATATTTGGAAGTGAATTATTTGAAGAATATTTAGAGCCACTGGATGAGATTACCTAAAAATTCAATCTTAACCATTGATTTAGCATAAAATGGAGAAGCAAAGTTTGACTTTGCTACTTAATGGATTATCACCATTTCATCTACTCCTTCTCTCTCCTCTCTTCTCCATCACCCACGCCATTTCTACCTTCTTCTTCCTCCTCCATTTCTTTCATTTTTACTCCACAAATCAACACAAAACCACCTAATTAAATCAAAGAAAAACAATTAATCTCTAAGAACTAAGAAATTAAAGTTGAAATTGGGGATTAAAAGCTTGGAGAATTCAAGTTGCCATTGAAAGAGGTAAGTTGTGAAATTTGAATTTTATGATTTAATGGGTAGAATTCTAGGATTAGCCATGGAGTTCATGCATTAAGCCATGCTCTTTTCTTTTCTATTGTCAATTTTGATTTTAATGTGAATATCTTCCTACTTTGAAGAGATTGGAGAACCTTCAAACAAAGGGAAAGGGAAGGCTTAGAGTGAAGTCTTCTAAGCTTTTTAAAGCTTAATTTGAAGGTTAATGAAATAATACCTTCTCTCCCTTTTCAATTTCTCAAGCTTCCCATTTCTAGGTTTTTGATGAATTTTGATGTTAGAGGTGTACATAGGTGGAACTGTAATTCATTTTTGACCCCTTTATGATTTGCATCCATTTTTGACTTCTTCATGAAAGTTGTAGATCTATTTCTTATCTTTCCAAAACATCCTCTTATGTTCAATTCCAATACTTTTAGATCAACTTATGATTTAAATACCAGGTTCTATTATAATGTCTCACTTGTATATCCAAATTGATTGTCCATTTTGGCCACTAAAATGGCAAGATAATGTCTTATGTTCTTCATAACAGTTGTAGTTATACGTCTTAGCTTTCTAAATCATCCTCTTGTGTTCAATTTGGATACCTATATCTCAACTTATGGTTTTTATACCACAATTGGTTGTACTGAATCATGATGGATTATTGGTTTGTGTTCTTGGGTTTCTTTCACCCTCTTAGAAAGTGATCTGGACTATGGTCCCTTCATGATATTTGTATCATTTTATCTTATCTTTCTAAGTAATTAAGGTTCACTCAATTTGAAGTCTTATAAATTCAGTTATACCCTAAGAAAACAGCAAAGGTCAGGCTTATGAAAATGCTGAAATTTCTTGATTTAAGTACTTTTATACTATATTAAGTATATTTATTTTGAATATGTCCATTTGAATTTATTTTATTAAGTATAAAAAAAGATAATGTGGTAATTTTCTTAAGTTGTAAGTAGAAATATTGTGAAATAAAAGGAGTTAATTATGAAATGATTTTGAATAAGAAATGGTGGGTGAGAAATGAGATGTATTTGTGAAAGAATGGAATTATTTTGGCTCTACTATACTTGATTGATATGTGGTATGATGAAATGTATTGTGATATGTGAGCATGCTTGGGTTATCAGCCCATTATATTTGGTGGAGCTATGATCATATGCTAGGGTTATCAGCCCTTATAAATAAGCGGACGCGCTTATTATTGTGGTAGTGCTTGCACATTTGCACAGGCCACATAAGGTGCTTCCATAGGCCACGAGTGTGATATTGGTGGTTGGTGCTTTCATAGGCCACGATTGTGTGATTGGTGGGTGGCGCTTCCATAGGCCACGATCGAATCTGCTTACATTCTTTCGGTGTTAGTACGAGCCTTAATAAATTAAAATGGAATTTTATCTCATTATGAGAAATCGGAAACATAATGATATTTATGATATTTTCTAAATTATACCGAGTTTAGTAAAAATTTACGAGATGTGGATTTCTTTATCTCTTTCCAAATTATTTGGATTTAATTAGCACATTTTTTGTGCTTGATATATTTTATGATTTGAGTATTTTGTTTTCAAAAGTGTTGTGATTTATTGCTTGGCTATTTTAAATTATAAATATTTAGCACCACTAAGTCTTCCACTTAGCGCGTTGATTTTTATCACGCGCAGGTTATGAATAGTGGAGGCTTCTTAAAGTCCGGAGGTGAAGCATCAGAGAGTAGTCTTAATTTTTAGTAGGATATGTACATGAATGTGGATTATGACATGTATAAACTTTATAGAACTCATTTTGGAAGTTGTAAATATTAAGATTATAATTAATGAAATCGGTGGCCGATTAAATATTAATTCTCAATTTTATGTGTGGTGAATGAGTAATGATGTATATATTCTTGAAATGAATGGATTATAGTATTGATGAGAGAACCTAAGTAAAATGGATGCATATTTAGAAGTGCGTGTGTCATTCTATATTGAATTGGAGGTTTGGGATATGCAGAAATTATACTGAAAGTGTGCATATTTTTTTTGTGTGGCAAGTTAATTTTTAAGGGAAGCTCTTGCAAAATTTTATTTTCCGTAAGATTTTCCCTATAACCTAGATTTTATATTTTAATTACTTGCCTCACTAAGGAAACATAACTACTTCTAATGTGTATTTTGGAGTTAATTAGCAGAATAGGTCGGTGTTTCGACACCAAATGTGGCATCCACCGTCTAGTTCTCCTGGATTAGGCGATGGGTGTTACATATTTTGAAGTTGTAAGTTAAGAATATTTGAAGTAAAAACAATTAAGTTATGAAAGTCTTGTTAAGAAATGAGTTATAAGAAATATGAAGTTTTATGAAGAAATAATATGATTTGGGCCCTTATGTACTTAGTTGAAATGTGATATGATATGATTCATTTATGTAAGAAGAGCATGCTCGGCTTTAATGCCATTATGATATGATATGAGCTATGATCATATGCTAGGCTTATCAAGCCTTATGTTTAAGCGGACACGCTTATTATGTATAAGTAGGCTTTAATGCCTTTATGTTATAGTTGGCAACCTAAGGCCAAATATGTTATGATATGAAATCAAATCTGTTATTGTTTCTCCCGGTATGTTTGAGCCCAAGATATAATGAAAGTAATAAAACATATGTTTTAAATGCTAAAAATACTATTGCTATGTTTTAATTGAAAGTTAGGAAATGTATTTTAGATGAACATTTTATATATATTTATAGCTTTATTAGCTTACGGTTGAGTTTTCATATGACTTATGTTTTAAGTATTTTTAATATAATTGAAATTTTATGATTTTCAGAATGTTTTGATTGGATTTATACACCTTCAGAAATTTTATCTTTGATTTTAGTCTTTTAAGTCATATTTTAAGTTTGTTGCTTAGGCAACCATCTATGGTATATTTTTTTAAAGTTATTTAGCACCACTAAGTCTTATTTTGGGTATACGAAGACCGGAGGCTTAGCATCAGAGGAGAGATTTTATTTTGGGTAGGATATGTATTAAGACATAGCTATGGCATGCATATAAATATTGTAAAAATATTGAGGTTATATATATATTAAGTTTGAAATTCAATGAGACTTGTGATTAATTAAGATGTAATATCTTTATGTGAATTTGAAGTGTATGGTTAATAGTAATTAATTCCTTGAGTGAATGGTAATATAATATGATAGAAATTAAGTTGAATGATGTGAGTATTTAGAAGTGTTGTGTGATTTATTGTATTGATTTGGAGTTTTGGGGTTTGGAGGAATAAATATTGGAATTGTATCAGTTTTCTTTGTGTGGCAAGTTGATTTTCAGGGGAAGCTCTTGCGAATTTTTTGTAGGAATTTTCTTAAGCGTTTATTTTAAAAAAAAATATTACGTGCCCCTTATGAAAACTTAGTCACTTTTAATATATGATTTGGATTATTAGGCAAGATAAGACGGTGCTCTGACACCGAATGTGGCATTTGTCATCTGGTCCTCCGAGATTAGGCAGTGGGTGTTACAATGGCACTTCAAAAAGAAAAACTTCTTCATCCAGCAACTCTTTAGAGAATTTGCAATCATTAGGAATAGGATGGTTTGCAAGGAAATCAACAAGAACTTGCCCTTTTGTTGCTCTTTGTGGGGTGTATGTTATCTCAAACTCTTGAAGTAATAGAGCCCACTTCGCTAGCCTTCTAGACAAGACTGGTTTGGCCATCAAATATTTGATGGGATCAACACTTGAAATCAACCGAACTGAATGAGCCTACAAATAATGCCTTAGTTTCTTTATAGCAAACATTAGTGCTAAACACATCTTTTTGATTGGCGAATAGTTCAACTCAGCACTAGTTAGCATTCTAGTGAGATAACACAATGCATTCTCCTTTCCTTCATCATTTTCTTGTGCTAATAGTACTCCCAAAGAGCATTTTGAGCAGCAATATACAAGATGAGGGGACGCCCTTGAATTCGCGCTCTAAGCATAGGTGGATTCATCAAATATGACTTAATGCTTTTAAAAGCATTACTACATGCTTCATTCCATTCAAAAGGAACTCCCTTTTTCATGAGTTGACTAAACGGCTAACATCAATCGGCTAGATTTGAAATAAACCTTCGAATGTATGCCAATTTCCCTTATAGGCTTTTGAGTTCATGATTGTTTTGAGGTTTCGGCATTTTGAGGATTGCATCAACTTTGGACTGATCAATTTCAATACCTCAATTTCTCTCAATGAACCCTAAAAAATTTCCTAAGGAGACTCCAAATGCACATTTTAAAGTATTCATCTTCAGTTGAAATTTACGTAAACGTTGAAATACTTGTCGAAGATCATGGATGTGGTCAACTGCTTCCTTTGACTTTACAACTAGGTTGTCAACATAGCACTCAACATTTTTGTGGAGCATATCATTAAAATTTTTTTGCATCGCTTGTTGATAAGTAGCATCAACGTTCTTTAATCCAAAAGGCATAACTGTGTGGCAATATATACCTTTCGACATTCGAAATGTTGTCGCTTCTGCATCCTTGACAGCCATTGGGATTTAATTGTAGCCAGATGAGCCATCCATGAAGGAAAGTCATTCATAACTAGTTGTGGCGTCCAACATAATTTCAATGATGGGAAGATGAAACTCATCCTTTGGACATGGATTGTTTAAATCTCAAAAATCTACACAAATTCTTAACTGCCCATTTTTCTTTTTGATAGGAACAATGTTTGAGATCCAAGTAGGATACTTGACTTCCCTTATGAAATCAGCATCAATGAGTTTTTAACTTCAGCTTCAATTAGTGGGATCCACTTTGGACAAAATCACCTTTGAGCTTGTTTCACCGTCCTCGCCCCAGGTTTGATTGCCAAGTTTTGGGTTGCTACCTTTGGATCCAATCCCGACATCTCTTTATAAGACCATGCAAAGATGTCTTGATACTCTTGAAGTAATTCAACATAATCCATTTCCTCCTCAGACGATAAATTTGCACTAAAGAAAATTGGGCGAGGGTCTTCCATTATTCTAAGATTGACTTCTTTCAACTCATCAACCGTAGCTTTATTTTCCTCTTCCAAAGCAAAAGGAACATCCTTAGTACTTTCCTCAATAGGATCTTGGTCTTGATCCATGTCTTCAAAAGTAATATGGCCAACCATCATTACATCAAGTTCTTCTTCCTTAGATTGATTAGAGACTTGGCTAGTTATAACCACAATATGGGGTTTTGCCTTCAATGTGAAGCCCGTCGTCACCACCCACTCAGTTTTTCTTTTCATTTGAGAGGGGATGTTGCTGCGCAAGTCATTATAATCTATAGCAACAGTAGACTGCTTCTTCTAGAGTTCCAATTCGATCGAAGATTGAAATATGATTTGAAGAAACTCCTAATCGATTGAAAATAGGTCTTGAGACCTCACTTTTTGTCTCCTCTAGTTCTTCAACAGTAATGTGATTAGAGGCTTCTCTTTTAATTTTCAAATGTAAAGGACTAGGAGCTTTGTAACAGTCCATTTTTAGTGTCATTTTTTAGTATCGGTAATAATGATTTACCAGTCTGTGAATAGTACTATCAGTCTGGAAAAATTACTATGCATGTCTAATAATTTATTTAATATTTTTGGATCATGTTTGCATGATATAGATAGGTAGAAAGTGTATCATAAATATTTTTGGAAAATTTAAGTATTTAATGAATAGTGTTTTCTAGTGTAGTATATTAAGGAATAATTGAGGAATTATTTTCATGGAGTTAATTTAATAAATTGGTGGAGTTAAATAATAATTAAAGGAGAATTATTTGGTGAATATTTGGAGCCTTTGGATTAGAATACCTTGACTTGATCCAAGCCTTGCACTTGTCAAAAGGTGGTGAATTAGCAACATTAGTTTTGTTGACTTGGTCAACAAAGCTTATCTACTATTCCATCTTCTTCTTCTTCTCCCATTTCCAACGTTAACTTCTTTCTTCCTTCTCCTCCATTTTTCTCTCAACTTATCTACTCACAAACTACACCAAATCACTTAAGTTAAACCTTGAATTAGTAATTAATCTTTAAGATCTAACCTAAAGAAGTGAAAATTGGTGACTTGAATCAAGGAAATTTTGAGAATCTCTACAAACAAGTAAGTTGTGATTCTTGGGTTTTGTGAATTAATAAGTAGAATTCATGACTTAGACATGTAGTTGATGCACTAAATCATGCTCCATCTTCTCCTTGTGTCATTTCTTGATTTTAATGATTATTTTTCCTACTTTGAAGAGGTTGGAGAACCATCCTCTGAAGGGAAGGAGAAAGCTAAGGAGTAAAGCTTTCCAAGCTTATTTAAGCTTTTTTTAAAGGTTAGTGCAATAATAACTTCCTTCCCCTTTCATTTTCTTTAAGTTTTCAATTTTTAGGTTTTGAATGAATTTTGAAGGTTTTGTGATTTTGTTCGGGAAATGGTTGTTTGGTTGCCTTTATATGATTTTCCATGATTTCTAAGCATGATAAAATGCTTGAATGGGAAGAGGAACACCTCCTTCCCCTTCTTCTATGCTTGGCTGAACCTCCTTAGGAGGAATGGAATGAATTTTTATTTTATAATTTTGCTTTCTTTTGATGTTTATGTGTTTTTGAATGGTCATTCTCTAAGTGAATGTGGTTATTTTGAAAAGAAAACTATTTCTTTCTTCATTTGCAAAAGAGGCCAAACCTAGCTTAGTGAAAGAGCCTTGTGTTTTCTTTGATTTTCATGTTTGATTTTGACTCTAATGAGTTAGTTAATGAGTAATTTTCAAGACTTAAAGAGAACTTTAATTGAGTGAAAAATGAGTTTTATGATTAATTGTTATTAAGTAATGATTTTATTAAGTAATTTTGATTTGGAACTAAAGATATTTAATGGAAGGAATCATTCTCCCTTTGTGTTCAAGGAAGGGCCGAACCACCTAATGGTGATAAGGCTTAGCTTATGTTTTTTTTTTCTTTCTTTAAGTTGGTTTTATGTATTTCATGATATATTGAGTATGTATGTTTGATAAGTATAAGTTTTGATAAGTATAAGTATGAAATTGAACAAGAATTTGAAGTTGTAAGTTAAGTTATTTTGAAGTAAAAATGTTTAAGCTTTGAAATGTTTTATTAAGGAATCATGTATAAAAAAATAAGATTATTTATAAAGAAATGGATTTATTTTGGGTTCAAGTATGCATGGTTGAAATATAGTAAGATGAGGTTTATTCTGATAAATGAGTATGCTCGGCTTTAATGCCTCTCTATTATATTATAAGCTATGATCATATACTAGGCTTTGGATGTCTTTCTGAATAAGCGGGCGTGCTTATTATCCGGTGGCGCTTTCGCAATCCAATTATTGGGTGGCGCTTTCACAGGCCACATTCGGTGGAGCTTTCACAGGCCAATTATCTTTTTTTGATATCTACATAACCAAATCTGATTATATTTCTCTCAAAATACGTATGAGCCCTCAACTAAGAATTAGTTCTGTTATGTTATAAAAGAAAATGGAAACATAATTATACTTATAGAATTTTTCTTATATTTGTCAAACTGTGAATTTATTCTTAAGAATGAACTCATTTATGATTTTCAAAATATTTTGTTTTGATTTATACATCTTTGGCATTTTTATATTTGATTTAAGCATTTTAAGTTATATTTTAAGTTTGTTGCTTAGGCAACCTCATTATGGTTTTTTTAAATTATTTAGCACCACTGAGTGATATACTCAGCGCGTTGATTTTTGTCACGCATAGGATTAGAGCAGTGGGTGCTACTTGAAGACCAAGGTGTAACATCAGAGAAGAACACCTTATTTTGGGTAGGATATGTATTAGAATATATTTATGGCATGTACAAAAGTATTGTAAGAGGTTGTAAACATTGGGTTTGTAAATTAATGAAGCATGTAATTAATTAAGAAATATCATTTTTATATGAATTCTAAGTGTATGATTATTAGTAATTGATTTTGAGAATGGATGGCATTATAATGTGATAGTACCTAAGATTGCCTTATGTGAATATTTAGAAGTGCTGCATATCCTATTTGTGTTGATTTAAAGTATTGGGGTTTGGAGGATTATATTTGGAAGTGCTATGTTTTCCTTTGTTGCAAGTTGATTTTTGAGGGAGACTCTTGCAATTTTTCTTCAAGAATTCTCTACAATATTTTATCTACTTTTTAATAAAAAATAATCTAAAAAAAATACTTGCCTCTTTATGAAAACTTAGCCACTTCTAATATATGGTTTAGAATTATTAAGTAAGATAAGACAGTGCTCCGGCACCGAATGTGATGCTCGTCGTCGGGTCCTCCGGGATTCGACGGTGGGTGTTATAAGCTTGATACCCTAGGCCACTTTTAGACCCCTTATAAGCAGTTTTCTTCTCCTTCCATACTTTGCGAATCCCATGTGGCACTCGTAGGCCTTTGCTTCCTGAGTCTCCTCATCGCTATCTTGTTTTAGCTCTCCTTCAACTTGACAACATGGAAAAGAAAGTTTAGCACCCATTAACTCTTTTAGCATGTATTTCACCAAAGTGATTGGTTGCTAGGCTTTTATTTTATATAGCCTTACTACCTGTGATTTGAAAATCCCTTTTGGCTTTTGAGACTTCTTTTGAATCTTTGAGGAAGCTAGTTGTGTTGACTTGACAAGTTTCTTCAACACCTTATTCCTCTTTGGAGCCTCCTTAGATGAAAGTGGGTTTCTCCTTTTACTTTTTTTGCAAGTAACTAAAGTCCATCCTTCATCTTCAAATTGATTTTCAGTAAGCTCATTGCCCCCAGCGATGCTCTCATCTCCTTGTAGCAAGTTGAATTCATTTGGCAAAGAAGCTTGGTTTGGAATAGACACCTCAACTTGAATCGGGTCCAGAGAGCCAAACCTTATTGTTCCTCTTCTTATTGAGATCGGCGATTTATCAACCACTATTGTTACCACATTGGCAGTCACTTCCTCCTCATCGAAAGTGATGACACCATTCTTCTGGAGCTCCATGATTTTATCTTTCAAGACGAAGCAGTTCCCAACTGGATGACTAATTAGTCTATGATACTTACAATAATTTGAATCATCCACTCGATTTGCTTCCTCCGGGTGCTTCATCTCTAGCAATTGGATGAGCTTAGCTTTAAGCAATTCATCTAACATGTCTAAAACATCAGAATCAAAAAAGGGATAACTCTTTTCCTGCCTCTCCTTCAACGTAGCCTCTTTTCTTTTTATAAGCTGAAAAGGAGTGGCCTTTGCATGTTGCTTATTTTCGATCTTAGGTTGCAACTTGATTGGCTTTGTTGTTACAACCATAGACTGCTTACTTTCTGACTTAATGGGTGTTTTAGCAAATTTTCGCACTTCTAGTTTATCTTTCTCCTTTCTTGGTTCCTGAACTGGGAAGTTTTAATTCCCATGATTGAAAATACTAAGCTCCATGTCATGAGCCCGGGTAGCCAACTCTTCAAAAGTATGAGGTTTGATCCCTTGCAAGATGTAGCGCAAGCCCCAATGCATGCACTTGATGCACATATCAATTGTTGAAGATTCTGACAGTCGATCTTTGCAATTCAGATTGAGACTTCTCCATCTTTTAATGTAGTCAATAACAAATTCCTCCTTCCACTGACAAGTAGCTATGAGTTCAATCATGCTAGCTACACATTTGGTGCTATAAAATCGATTGAGGAATTTCCACTCCAATTGTTCCCAGCTATCAATGGAACCAGGCTTGAGATCCGTGTACCAATCAAAGGCATTTCCTTTCAAGGACCGAATGAATTGTTTGACGCGTAGATCATCGTCCGTGCCAGCATAGTTGCAAGTTTCCACGAAGTGGGCTGTGTGCTGTCTTGGATTTCCCTTTCCATCAAATTGTTAAAACTTGGGAGGCTGGTAATTTGATGGCATCCTCATCATGTCGATCCTCAAAGTGTATGGCTTTGAGTAAGTGTAAGAAGGCTGCATTGTAGTCTCTAACTGATCTTTCAGGGGTTCTTTAATCAGCTCCTTCAGTTGAATAGCTGAGATCGAGCCATCAGTAGCAAGCTTGACACCTTTTTCTAGGGTCTCCCTTGATGGAGTCTCTATTGGTGGTATAAACCCCTTCGATGCTGATTCATCCTTTTCAAACATTTGACTTTTTCCAATCATGCTATCCAACTTGTTCATGAGATAAGCAATTTGGTTATCTTTCTACTGAAGAGCATGATTGAGAGATTTTAGTTGCCACTTTAGAGCATCCAGTTCTTCTACTGATGTAGTTTTCGTCAACATAACAGATATGACATCAGAAGAGTTTGTTGTTGAAGCAGTCGACTACTTTTGGGAAGCACCTTTCTCAACAGACTCCACCCAAATTGGCGAAGCAACAACAACTTATTGAGGAAGAGGAGTGGTCTTTGCATAAATTTCTGCGACAGACTTCGTCCTGATATTTGCATCAGGACTCGAGTCAATAGTAGATCCGACATTGAGAAAATTTAAAGTGCCAGTTTGTGCGGCCTTCGAGGTGACAGTGATTCTTCTTGGTGCCATCAAATCTTTTGGCTGATTTGTCAAAACTCCAAAAATTGCAAAGTAATGAGATGAGAGTAGAGATGGTCTCACTGGGCACGCTAGAAATCTGTAAGCGTAAAATTTATTCCTAAAAATTAAGAAATAAAAATACAAAATACAAATTATATTTGTAAAGAAGTGGATATAATCTCTAGTGTGAAATCTTCTATTACAATGAAAATTATCCTCTAATTATTCTCTTTGTTGGGAGCATGATTCAAGGGTCAAGGGACTTGATCTTGAGCACGATTCAACAACCGAAGGACTTAATGTTGAATTGATGCAAAACAAACTTTAGATGATTAAAGGGTCGAAGAGACTTGATCTTGAATTGATGTAGAACGAACTTTGATTCTTTGGACTTAGAAGAGACTTTTTGTAGTCTTGAGTTCGACAGAGCTTTGGGGCTTCTTTTCTGTCTTTTTCTCTATGAGTCTGTATCCGTCTCTGTATGTGAAGAGAGACCTCCTATTTATAGAGATTTGAGAGGGTCCCCTTACCAAGTATGTAATTTGATTGATCTACTTGGCAAGCTCTCATTGGCTACTGTTGCATCACCTAACTTATGTAGATGCCTGACTTATTAGCCAAGATTTAATTTAATTGGTCCACTTGGCTAATTTTTATTGAAATTTACTACATTATTTATTTATGTAGTAAATAATATTTATCAAATAATCTTACTTTAATAACCATTAAATATTTTGATCGGTTATTAAAATAAACTATTTAATTTAGCTAACCAATAATTTAATCGGCTAATTAAATAATTAAGTTAATAATTAAATTAATTTAAATAAAATTTAGGTGCCTACGATTAGGTTTTTAAAGTTCCTTTGACTCTATTTTTTAAATTTGATTTGCTTTATTTTCTACAAAGCATATGTGAGCCATAAGTAAATATTTAAAAAAATTTGGCTTAATAAGATAATATTCCATGATATCGATATTTAAAAGTTTATGATAGACTTTTTTGATATTCTTGATTTATATGTCTTATATTTACCAATATTATTGTTTTGTATGCTTAAAATGATTACATGTATCATAAATGCTTATATATGGATGATTATGAGTTTGAATGTTTAAATAACGATTATCAAAATTTATTATTTTTTTATGTATTTTTCTCATATTTAATCATAAATCTTCAATATACCAAATTTTTATAATTATAAAATTATGTGATTTAAAATATTTTTATAGTTTATTACATTGAAAATTTTAATATTCTTAATTAATTTTTTAAGGTTATTTTCCCTGAACTAAACTATGATGTAATCCATACTTTTAGTGTGGAAATTCATTTCCTTCAAACGATAGCATTCATATACATATACCTAAACGAAGGCCACAAACATAGAAGCAGCTCAATTCATTTTATTATGGTAGTATCAGAAATTAGAAATTCAAACTTTTCAATTAATTCTCTTTAAATTTTTTTTACCAAAAAAAGGCAAAAAGAGTAACAAACCTTAAAAAACTTAGAAACCCAAACGGGGATGTTACTGCTACATAAAATGACAGCAGTGATGCAAGAAAAATATTTATATTGCAATCATATAATATAAGGTTTTTCCAAAATCATATATTTAATGCAAATACATATAAACGTAGTGCTATGCTTACAAGTTCAAGAAAGGAAAAATAATAAACAGCAAGGAGACTCTTTAGAACCTATCAGTCTAGAAGAGTTTTTAAATCCGCTCCCTTGATTCACCATAGTAGAAAAAACACAAACTTCCAAAACACCGTTCACTCCCTTTTAACAATATTTCTTTGATAACTTGATTCTCCTTAGCAACACATGCATCAACAAGATCCTGCAAAGTTTCTTATATTCATGCAAGTTTCAATATAGTGCTAAGGAAGAGGTTGAGAAGGAAATGCTAGAAGAAGATGAAGCCATAGTACTTATGAAGGCTCTGATACCATGTGAAAACTGAGGATTAAAGTGATTTGTGTGTTGTGTACAAATTTCAAAGAAGTAAAGAAAGAAAGACAATAAAGAGTTACATATAAGTGTAGGAATAAAGACAATAAAGGGTTGTACACACGACAACTATATCAATCCGTATAAATCTGACAAGGGATATACATGAAGTTAAGAATAGCAGATTGTACAATATATAAGCTCATATCCCGATAATTCGAAAGGCTCTTTAGTATGGTCTGCTAGAAGGGATGACAAATGGGGTACCTTCCCTTCACTTTTGTCTAGGAGCCTGAGTACGTATACAACGTAGCAACTTTATTAGAGAAAAGAATACACTGTTTAGTCATGAAATTTCGGAAGAGGCAGAACTAGCAAACCCTAATGTGTTATATAAGTATATTGGAGCAGCCTATTCATCTCTGTGGAGTGAGTGTGATTATCTCTTAGCAATTAATGTTTACATTCTATCTATGCAGCAGATTGTTTCTTTCATCCTCCGAAGATTTATGTTTCTTAAGTAATATGTGTGTACGCGCGCACGCGCGTATTATTGTTTGTTGCGAATCCTTGTCGATGCCAACAATATGGGATGCTTCGCATACCAGATCTTAAAAGAATTTGCAAGTGACAGTAACGCATGATAATTAACGTTAGTGCTTTAATTCAAAGATTTGGAATTGATGTGGGTTAAGAAACTTCATACTACGGTTTGAATGAAACTATAACCAAAATGCCTTATAACTCAATCTTTCACTCTCTTTCTATATGCTAAAACATCAAAGCATTGAACAAGCTAACAGATACATAGGAAACCTTATTTGAATCTAGAAGAAATTAAGACAAGAACATCGATCCAAGACTGAAGATGGATATTGATATGTCTATGTATATATATGTGGAGGAACAGAAAAACTCAATGTAATTAAAGGGACATTATATGTATTCTTTTTAGGAGCATAAAACTCATCAGCTCTAATCACCCAAAAAAAAAAAATAGTTGAGATCCAAACAAATACAAGATACAGAGGAGAAGCTATGGTATGAATGAAATAGAATAAACCTTCTGTCCCACCAAATCTGATATTGGACAACATGCAAATCTTAGAAGGTACAAAGAGCAACATGCAAAATTTCAAAACTGCCCTCGCAAAGACCTTCTGCACTATAGAAAAGCAATTTGTGGGGCATTAGTTAAATTGGGATTTTTTTAAAATATTAATTAAGTAATCCAACAATTATTATATTACTTGTAGCTTTTTCCCACATCCTGGAGATTCACAGTCATGGCATTCATAGAAAAATTCTAGACCAGAAAAGGCAAATAGAAATCATTCTCAGACACCAAAATCTCTATATATAAAAGAATATCTTCAAGAAACCTTAAACTTTTTTATCAATGTGCAATATCAATCAATAATTACTTTGTATATTTTATTTGCATTAACATGGAAAAGTGTATGATATCTCACTTGACCACTCATGAGAAGAAAATCCTCAGAATCTTAAAAGGGCTAATTTAATAGGGAAAGGTTAACTTACAAATTAAAATAATAGATAAAATTTGGACTCCATAGATAGCTAGAGACGAATTTGCATGATTTATTTAATTTTCTGTCTAAAAGAGTCTTCTTCTCAATTATGTATACAACATGCTAGCTCTACTGTTTGTTGGACAAAAGATGTTAAGTAAACTACATTATTTTCACCATATAGTTTTTCATATGTCTTTTTGGTAGCAACCTTATTAAGTGACTGTTCAAATTAGGGTTCTTATATATTCTGGTTTTAAAATTAGCATAAGCAAAAAATAAGATCTTGCAGAAGCAAGAGATAGGTGATTCATTTTCTAAATGTGGTTCTTGTATGTAAACAGATTATTTTATATTTAGTTACGAGTTCAAACCCATGTAAGAGTCTAATTAACCAGATGGACATATATATAAATATATTTGATGGCTTATGATCCTCATTCTTTGTATTCCTCTTGAACTTCTGGAAAAGAATTTAATGAAGATCAAAGAAATTGTAGATGTTATATATTAGTTCATAAACATTATTAGAAATTTAATCCAATTATAATTAGGTTTGATTTAAAAAATCTGAGTTTCTTTATTAGAGCAACAACAAGATTCAAATTAGTTTCAAGGAAAGAGAAAAAGAACCCAATTTTTAAAAAAAAAAAAAATTAAAGAAATGAAAGAAATTATTACCATATAGTAAAATGGAGAATCTAAGAGAAATGCATGGCGGAGGTTGATTCATCAATGCCCTTGCTTGGAGTAGGCTTCTTCTTCTTCTTCTTATATGGAATTCCTCTTGCCTTAGCTTGACAGTCCCTTACTTCCCTTAGATAAACACGAATAGCACCACTAGCAAAAGGGTTAGTCTCAGGTGATCCTCCATTCTCTTCATAGGCAGCTCGAAGCCGACCGATAAGAGCATCAAGACTACCCCAAGCTTGTCTAAGAGGACAAGTACAAGGAGCAGGAGGTTCAGGCTGTCCATAAAACATACAAGCTTGTACATGAACCTTAGTCTTTCCAAACTGATCCAAATACCTGAGAAAGTCAAGAACATGGTTGCAATTGCACTGGGATAGAGGTACTGGAGGCCTTTGATTCTTCAAGTACTGACCAAAAGTGTTCCAATCCCTTCTTTTCTGCGATTCATAACGGCTAGGAGTAGCTGCGGCTTGTTCATTGGATCCTTCTGCCAAATCTTTTCCTCTATCACCTGACATGGTTTAATTTGGTGGCTAGCTATAGAATTATTGATCATCAATTAACGATCTAAAAAACTATATGCTTAATTTTGCTTGATAAGGCAAAGAATGAGAATTAATCAATGGAAGTCATGAGAGAGAATCGAAAGAGGTGAAAAGAATAGGGTAAGAGGAAGATGAACTTCACATCATGGGACTAGTGATGAGTAGACATACAATGGGACCATAAGCACTTGCTTTTCTTCATCTTTCTTTTTATTTTTATTTAATATAATATATAGATACAGTAATCTTTGGCCTTTGGCATTAACCATACGTTTTTCCTCTAAACAACCAATTATTGTATGTCATTTTGTCAACGTAAATTTTATTGTTTGAGGTCATATTAGATCATAATTACTATAATTGCCCTTATATATTTGTGCAAGTACCTTAACCTCCCTCATTACTAGCCACTGGCAACCTCTATTTGTATAAGGAATTAAAATTGCTTACGTGAGATGGATATTCATCTTTTATATTTGTTTATTGAGTCCATATTTATATTTATATTCATTATCATAATTAGTTTTTTTCATATATGAAAGGCCTAATTGTAAGGGTGCGAGTCCAGCACCCTTACCCGTGGTGTCACACCATGGCAATCCTATGGCCAGAGTAAGACTACTTAGACGAAAATAACATGTTCGGTGGTATTTTATCCAAGAGTGTGATAGGGACACCCAGCGTAATGCTCTCTGCCACTTTGGGACCGATATGAGGACCCGAGCCCTAATAAGCTAGGATGCAGGCATCTTGCTCTATCAAGAGGGGCTGATGTCTCCATAAGCAAGGAGCTCTATGGACACTACAGGGCCAAAAGCCTATAGTGCGCATCTCGCTATAGGTGAAGGTTTTGGTATAAGCAATTTTATGCTGCCCGGAATGCTCAAAGGCAAAGCGACCTCTACAGTTGGACACTATACTAAGACCCTAGGAATATGCTTGGCTGGCCTAGATTAGGAGCTAAGTCTAGGTGCCACATGGATGCCAAAGGCTATGCTGTTCTGGCACCATGACATTTGATATCATGGCTTGGTTGGTTGTTGCTGGAGATAGTTGGCTGTTGGTAGAAACTTGTGCGCAAGTAATGTTGGCCGAGACATACCTTCTGGGTGAATGATAATAGAGGCATGTAAGTGACGTAAGCTATGGATGACAGTATCTGATAGTTGGCATTATGTCTTTCTATATGGTATGCTCCTTCGGGCACGATTGAAAGAGTTGTGTCAAGCAGCAGGAATGAAAATTAAAATGCGAGTTAGCAACTAATCACAATGTGAATGCATGGCATGCCTAGAGTAAAGGGGCGGTACGTGTAGTTGAGGTGGATATGCGATGGCAAGGTGTTTGCGCTCTGGCTCTCTCTCTAGTTCGGAGTGTGTTCAGCAAGTATACGGGTCGTACAAGTAATAAAAAAGATTATCGTCTCATAGAGATTGGGGAATATGCTATTAATTTGTTATGTTCGACAATTATTAAGAAGATCGAAATTAAAAGGAGTTGGATTAAACTAAGATGCAATTAAAAATAAATAAATTCTAAATAAAATAAGCAAGTAGAGATAATCAAAAGATAGATATTCAGCAAATAATTATAGAGTTGGTCTAGTTATGAGGTCTCTATTAATTCTTGATGTAGACTTTGAATAATTAATTTATGATGCCCAAAATCCCCCTTCACGCTCAATTGGATCGCTTTGACCATAGGGCCTGATATGGTCTAAAACGTTATGTCAATTCCTGAAGGAGAACTAACCTAAATTATCCAAAATCCTCTTTTGAGCTCAGAAGGACTATTAAAACCATGCATATCTACCATTTATTGTAGCCTCGCACAATTTTAACTCATTAAGCTCTGTGTTAATTCTTTATCCTCAAAGAACCTAGCCTATTTCTAGCGCTAGAAAGAAATTCTAGGTTTAATATATGAGATCCGATTCAATTTGTCAACCTTTCAGTCTGTTCAAACAGATCTAATATCATGCAAATATGAAATCCTCACATATCCATAAGCATTAA
>CANUEX010021777.1:0-15802 GCA_948099535.1 Jatropha multifida
TGAGTTTGCATTATTTATTATTATTCACTGAGTTTAGTGAAACTCACCCCCTTCCTTAAATATTTTTCAGGAAATAAGGATATTGTTGGTCCATAAGACTCTGCTTCCTTCCTCGCAGAGGATTGATCATGTTAGTATAACTCTCTGTTAATATTTAGAGCACTCCGCACATTTTATTTTACTCCGCAGTTAGGATGCTTAAATAAATATTGGTTTGTAATAGAATTATCATGTGACTATAAATAAATTGTGGAGTGTAAATGACTATCTGAAGATTGTATGATAGGAACAGTTTGAACATATTATGACAAATAAATATTTGTATGAGAAATATTTTTATTATATGGATATGGGCTCGAGCTGCGATTAGTACTTAATACTAATGCTGGGTTAGAATTATTAACTCTGATTGTCTTATAAAAAAAAAATGTCATAATATGGGCTTGCTATTCCGATAGTCAAATGATAATAGGGATGGATTGTGATAGTTTAGGCTTACTACGGGCCTCGGGTGCCTTAAGCTTATCTAGGTCTTAGTGCCGGTCCGGTCCAAGGTTTTGGGTCGTGACACAAATAATGGAGAAAAGAAAATAAAATGAAAAAGCTACAGCTGAAATTAAAATATGAATAGGTAAAAAGATAATTACTTCTTCAGTACACTTATTTTCATAATTTAGAATGATGAATTATGTATTAAATTGTGCAGATATTAAGCTACTACTTGTAAGAATAAAATTTTCCTTTTATCTCATTTAGTCACTTCAGTTAAGTAGTAGTCTAGATGCCCCTTTTAGTCATTTCATATTTTTATTACTTAAATTCATTTGATTTGAAATTTTATTCCTTTAATTCTTAAATTTTCATATTAAGATATATGTATATATGCATTATTATTACACATCTAATAATTTTAGGATCCTATATTCTTTACAAATCTTATTTTCTTACATTTCAATAATGTTTTAAATAGGTTTCATATTTTGTAAAATACTTTTTTATTATTTATTTACTTAATTCACACAATATTTAGAATATAATATTTTATTTGAAAATTAGGGTATTACAATTAGATTTTATTTTATTAATTATGATTAATTTTTTCTATAAAAAATTTAAATTTTAGCTACAATGTTTAATAAAGTAATATAATATTTCAAAAATTTTTTAGAGGTCGAGAAAATTTATCTTATAACTACTGGACGTGTTAGAGCAGTTTATACTTCTTATTTTAATGTTCACGAGAGATTAGAGCTAAACCTCAAAAAATATATTACGTGAAATCTTACAACATAAGTTTAATACATTCAATGATGTGAAAGAATATATCAGGAAAAAATAAGATGCAATTATTAGATTTGTTTGATTCATATATAATTAATTAAAAACCTATTTTTTATATTATGTTATATAATTTTATTAATTAAACTTATTATATTTTTTAGATAATTTAGCAATTATTGTCCATGCTAAATCAACACCAAAATATGAGTAGCAGGGTAAAAAGAAAATTCATAATTATGACAAGAGAATAATTATTATTTTAATAATTTTCATTTTTTAAATTTATTTATTATTTATAAATCTAAAATTTATTAACTTTATTTTTTTTTCTAGATTGAAGAAAATATCTTTAATATTTTGAAACGATATAACAGATGAAGGTAAAATACTTGAAGATTTTTACAACACAATAATTCTTTGTCTGTTGTAACATTATCAAATTTAACTACTTATTACGAAAGTTAATTAAATTATTTATATTGACTTATTTATTGATTTTGTCAATTTATTCTTTCAATATATTTTCTTATTTACTCTATAAAGATTAATTAAATTATTTTTATTGGATTATTTGTTGATTTTTTAATTTATTTTTTAAATTAGGTGATCTACAATTTAAATATATTGGTGCTTTAAAAATAATGCAAATTGATCCACAAATAACAGAAACTTATGAAATTGTAAATGTATGAGTACACTAATTTGATCACGAAATAAAAATTAAATATTCTATTAAACAACTAATTATAATCTCTTTTTAATTAATTTTATTGTAGTTATCAAAGAAATATAGATGGAAAAACAGATTTATATTTATTATCAAATCCAAAAAGGTTTTTAATTGTGCAAAGAGTTGAGTTAAAAGAAATTATTTATTAAATATTTTGAGTAAATATTTTTTATGAAATTAATTAAATTTATGTACTTTCTATAGATTTAGTTAAGTTTTTTAAAATTAGCAATTAATGACAATAATATTCACTTGATATATAAGGATATGAAGATTTTTTGAAAGAGAAATAACATATATTAAAAATAAAAACTTTTTTTTGGTATCAATCTTGCAAAAAGTGCAACAAAAAAGTTTATTCTAAGGGTAATGGAAAAATACGATGCTACACTTGTGGTGATATTGAAAATATTCAAACTGTCAAAAGGTAAGAATGATGTTTTTTTCAAATATTTTATACAATATTAGTGATTTGTTGCAATATTTTTAATTAGATATATAATGTTTATGAATAATTTTGTAATATTTTTTAAATTATTTTTTAGGTATAATGTCAATTTCAATATAGTCGATGCAAATAAAAAAATTTACAACTAGCATGTTTGATGAAGCAAAAATGTTAACTGGATGTAGGGTTGATAAATTCATTGAGTCATTGAATAAGGTATACATATATAATCTCTTTAATTTATAATAAATTTTATATTTTTTAAACAATTAAAATGTATTCATTTTAATTATTTTAACAAGAAACCAAGGAAAAAAGTGAATACTATAGGAGTTTGATTAAGTGTATAAGTAAAAAATACAAATCCTTTTCAGATTAAAGAAAGAAAAATATTCTTCCGTAATTAAGCAAGAAGAAAGTTTCGAAAGAGAAAAGAATAAGAATATAGAAAAAAGATGGATCGTGCCGGTAGTGACAAAAGCTGCAAGACAAGAAACAGTAAGCGCGAGTCTTGTGAAATCCTATCTCTAGAGAGTAATGAAAGTGTTGCAATTGACAACAAATATGAGAGCAAGGGCAAATAGATATTTAGGAGAATTCTTGCTTCAAGTTGGCGATGAAGAAAAGCAGACAAATAATAAGGGAAACATAACGATATCAAAAGTGATAATAGTAAAGCATGATAATAATAAAACCAACGAGAAATCATTAATTGATGAAGTATTCACAGTGCTTGAAGAGAATGCAAACTATGGCCATCATATGACAAGTCGTGCAATACTAGCATTAAAAATTAAATATGTCGATAGCATGAATCAGAAGATGATAGAATTGTTCCCTGACTAGAGCAAGATATATAGCAGTTTTGATGAAATGGCAGATGACACAAGCAACTAATACCAAGAGAAATTTCTCAATACTTTGCAGTCAAATGGATTGCCTCCGCACAAGCTTGAATTGAAAGTCAACTGTTCGATAATACTTTTAAAAAATTTAGATGACTCGAATGGCCTATGTAACGGAACCAGAATGGTATGTAGAAATTTTGGTCTAATGTAATCCGTGTTGAAATAACAGTTATACAACACTCAAAAAAATAAGTATTTTTATCTAGAATACCTCTCTCTCCCACGTAAAATGAAGGATACTCATTCCATTTTAAGAGAAAACAACTTTCAATCCATCTTTGCTTTGCAATAATAATAAACAAAGCTTAGAAGCAAACAATATCGAACGTGAGTGTCTATCTACCACGAGATGTTTCTCACACGGACAGGTCTATGTGACACTGTCAAGAAGGATATCGATATTTACAATAAAAGTCCTTATAAAGTCAAATAAGAAAAAAAAAAGGATGCAACATATACAAAGAATGTCGTCTACAAATAGGTCTTGTTGCCAAATAGGTAATAAAATACGTTTAAAATTTTCATCAATAAGCTTAAAAGGATAACATTGTTCAAATTAATAACAATACTGATTTCAACTTTACAGTGAAATAATTTATTGAAAAAAGCTAAATCACATATTAATACAGTAACTCTTGAAAAGAGAGAGAATTGATTGGGTAAAGGCAATAATTGTAACTAATATTTGTAATCAATAATTTATATCATTATTTTTAATATAAATAAATGTGTAAAATTATAGTAGATATTTAAATAGAAAATACCGTATCTATCTATTTGTTTTTTCTCACTATCTTATAATACATATAATAAACCTTTGAAATAAACAAAGAAAAAAAATTATATAATGAATACAAATAACAGATATCCACATGCAATGCACATTGTAAAAAACTAGTATATATATATACACGTGTTTGGTTCAATTTGAAGACGGTTTAAAATAAGAGAAATTAAACTTTCTCGTTCATGCAGTTAAGAGAAAAATGGATACACACAAATAATCACATAAAACATACATAATTTTTTTAAATAGTGATTCATATTCAAAAAAAAAAAAATTTCAGTAACATGTTAACCATGCAATTTATTGAGTATTGAATTATGATATAATATCATTCGATATAAACTGCGCAACACAGAATAAATTTTCATTTAAAAATTAAATTAAATTATTTATCATTTAAAAGTTCAACATACTGTAATAGAACTATAAATCAAACTAAAAACTCAATTTTTTCTTTTAATTTTAAAAATCAACTCAAACCACCGACTCTTAAAAATTGGATTGTAGATCGGTCTGGGCACCTCCGGTGGAGTTTTATGGACGCCCCTGATAGATAGATGATAGATTATTTGGCTTGTGATACTCCCTGAGTTTATGTTTATGCGGCTGTGTTAATTTTATCGTTGGTGACACTGAAGCTCTTCCTCAACACGATAAATTTATCGAATGTTTAACAAGCGATCGTGATCCATTAATACCAGCAAGCCAACCATGAGGAAACGTGACTTGGCTATTCTTATGCTTTCAGCTTTTGCAATCTTCTTCTCTCTTCAGGTAATACTAATAATAATTTCCTTTTGCACCAAAACCCTAAAACCCTCAATTTCACCTTTATTTTGATTTTTTTTTTGTGCTAATTACTGGTTTCTAATTGTAATTAAAACATTTCTTTTGTTTCAAAGCATGAAGGCGATTTCTCGTTTAGAGAAGCATGGTTTCATTTATCCGATGATTTCCCGATTAAATATGAAGCTGATCGTCTGCCGCCGCCTATAGTCGCCGATCTAAATGGCGATGGAAAAAAGGAGGTGCTTGTTGCCACTCATGATGCCAAAATTCAGGTACTTCTGAAAATCGTTTATCTAATTTTTGAACCTTTTTGCTTTATCTGGCAGTAGAGAATCGTTGGTTTTTTAATTGGGTGTATGTGTTAGGTATTGGAGCCTCATTCTAGGCGGGTGGACGAGGGGTTCAGTGAAGCAAGAGTGCTTACAGAGTTGTCATTGTTGCCTGACAAAATTCGTGTTGCATCTGGTAGACGTGCAGTGGCTATGGCTGCTGGCGTTATTGATAGAATTTATAAGCCAGGCCAACCCCAAAAGCAGGTGTTGATTGTGGTTACTTCAGGTTGGTCAGTGATGTGCTTTGATCACAACCTCCAAAAGCTGTGGGAAACAAATTTGCAGGTCTATCTCAAACGTGCTTATGCCTGTGCGGAATTTGCAATTTCTTGTTTACTAACACTATTTTTTTTTTTTTTTTTGCAGGAGGATTTTCCACATAATGCTCACCACAGGGAAATATCAATCTCGATAAGTAACTATACCTTGAAGCATGGGGATACAGGATTGGTTATTGTTGGTGGTAGAATGGAAGTGCAACCACATGTATGTTTCTTGTAATTTTAGGTTGCACTTTGTTTTGTATTTGCTCATTTCTACTTTGTTTCCACCAGGCTATATTTTTTTTGTTTCAGCTTTATTGCTGTAATAGCTTTCAAGTTTGACAGGTAGAACCTGAAATAATAAAGAAGTTTCTCTTGATAATATTCGTTTTATTTGGGCCTATGGAAATCTTAAATAAGTTTTACTATTGGGCTTGCCATGTCATCTTTTGTTTTCCCAAGTTTTCTGCCTACTGTTTTCATTGTTTCCTACTGTTTCACTTCTGCAAGTTTATATGTATCCTTTGATGCGGCCCTTGCTAACCTGTGGGTCTAGATTGAAGATGATGCAGACTTGTCTTCTTTTGAACATGTTGACTTGATAAAGTTAAATAGTTTGCATAGTGAAGTTATAAGGTTGTATGAATTGAATAATATCATTACTTAAATGCATTTACGTGTGCATATCTCTGGTTATCATTTCCAGATTTACTTGGATCCATTTGAAGAAATTGGAACAGCTGAGAGAAATGCTGAGCAGCATAGAAGAAGTGCTAATGAGAAGGAGGTATGGACATCTTAAATGTGAACTACACCTTCTATGTGCAAAGTAAATCCTATATCTATTTTGTTGGCCTGATAGGAAGTAGGAACAAAACATTTCTCAACTTAAACGTATATAGGATGGCCACTTTTCTTGCATATCCTGTGACTTAATAATGTCTCTTAGGACAACAAAAGTTTAAAACCATGAACTCCAAGCCATGATGCAGCCTTACTCTTACACCAAAGCTGACGCACTATCCTAGTATTGTGCAAAAATTATTGACATTTCTGCCTTGTAATTTGAATATTAAGTCCTAATTTTAGGTGTTATTCCTTACAGAAAGTCGTCTTGGAATTGAACTCTTGAGAATCACAGATATGTGAAGATGGCTGTGCTGTCCTGAATTTGAATTAGGAAAATACAATAACTTCATGTAACATTTGCCTATGGTGTTTTATTGATACAATTGTATTGAGATGACATCATTCTAAAATCACTGGTGGTTTGTGTTGACATATGGAAATCTTTTTATTATGCTTGTAAAATATGAAGAGATTTTCTTCTCTTATATTTATTGTAATTATTTGTCTTGGTATGTGTTAATGGATTAATATAGTAGCCTTCTTTGTTTCAAGCTCTCTGTATTCTATTCCTCAGTTGCAGTCATATCTGATATCATTTTATTTGTTTCCTTTTAGTGGTGAGATTCTTAAAATTCCTTTTTATATCCTTTGTAGGCTTCAGAGACCTCTGGAACTGTGAATTTACGCCATTTTGCCTTTTATGCATTTGCTGGTCGAACTGGCGTCCTTCGATGGAGCAGAAAGAATGAGGTGACTGGCTCTTCAATTTTTTATTACTTGTACTTGAATTGGGACCAAAAGAAATCCATGGATTGACAACCTAGGTTTTTCCATAAGCTTTCAATTGCATGTATTAGTAAAATCTCCCTTATTCACTATGCAAGTAAAGTCCGCAAAATTGAATGACAACTTTGCACTAAAAAAGATGTGGAATTCCTAATTCATTAAAATGAGGGATTTCACTAACCCCCTCCTATGAGGGGTTGCAAAACCTTCATTTTGAGGGAATTTGTAAGGTCCATTTATTTTTTCTTACTTTTTCTCAAAAAATTTATGAATTTCATAACATTGAGTAGGAAACTACATTTCATGATAGCACCTTTGACCTTCCTAATTCGTGATAATATTATTGTAGTACTTGTGTAGAATATTAGCTATCTTTTCAATTACTAATGTCATCATTTTTGTGGTTTAGAACATTGAAGCACAATCTTCAGATGCATCCGAACTAATTCCACAACATAACTACAAGCTTGATGTGCATGCACTAAATAGCCGTCAACCTGGAGAGGTAGGCCTTGAAGCCATTTTGAAAATAACTACTCTATGAGTTTTAGTTGCCCAATTCTTATATAAACCATAATTCTTTGTTGATATTAATGTCTAAAATTATTTTTATTTTTACAATATTCTAAAATAGTCATTGAGGAGTCATTGAAGCCGTAGTATGTATTAAGATTTTGGATTCTATTGATTTATCTTACTCGGTCCTTTTGTTGTATTGTTTCAAATTGAAATCAACTTGAATATGCTTCTATCACAAATTTTGAAGGCCCAAACTATTATTCAACCCAAAATGATTTGCTCTGAATAAGAGTACTTATACTTCCTCTTTACTTCTATTGCCTCTCATGGCTAAAGAGAAGCTCTGAGACATATTGCACCTTTAGTTTGAATGCAGGGAATTTAGGGAATCAATCCTTGGAGTAATGCCACATCATTGGGTGAGTACATTAGATATTCTTTGTTTATGCATTTAATTTATAAGATGCTTCATGATGGGAATGGTTCATATTATGTTTGTATTTATATCAGGAGAGGAGAGAAGATACTAAATTGAAGTTGGTGCACTTCAGGCGTCACAAAAGAAAAACTTTGAAAAAAGTTCCCGGAAAGACTACAAACTATCCTTTTCACAAGCCTGAGGAACATCATCCTCCTGGGAAGGACTCAACCAAAAAAATTTCTAACATCATTGGAAAAGCTGCAAATTATGCTGGCTCAGCAAAATCTAAAAAGGTATGGCCTGTTGTTTATTGTGTCTATATGCAGTTTAGATATAGTTGAAACTTGCTACAGTTAACTTGAAGATATATGCTGTATGTTCTGTGCAGGTTGCCTTTGCTAGATGGCCTTTGCTTGAAAAGTTGTTTGTAGCTGTTTATAAGAATAAATAATTCTCTTTCTATTATTAATCTCTTATCTAAGTAACCTTCTTTTTCATTTGACCTCCCTTCATGATTTCATTTATTGGCAACTTTACCAATTAGTATCTCTTCTTATAGTCAAATCATATGGATACCATAACACTGACAAATCGCAATGCTTTGAAGTTTGGTCATGCTTTAGTTGACATGCAAAGTTTTATGGTGTTGGCATATAAAAAAATACACAACGTCAAAACAAAGAAGGGAATTGTTTTTCAGTTATTCTATCAATGTTGAATTCTCAGACATATAATTGATTGATTATGTTGTCGTGTGCCTCTAAACCTTTATGCCCATCACATTTGCTAATGCTTATAATTGCTTGAGCAATCTATTCAGTCATGTAATCAAATACTTTTCCACTTTTCACTACATTTTGAGTCTTTCCAAGTATTTGCAAACCTGATGTCACCTTGCAAATACATGAACCTGTTCCATTATAAATTTTTTTACCTCTTCACTCATAAATCCTTTGGAAGGCCTGATCTGTATGCTACTGAATTAGTCACACCTTTGTATTGCATTCTGCTTTTTTAATTGAAATGGAATTTTAAAAAAATTAAATTTTGGTTTTAACCTTTTCATTGTTTGTTTGAGACTTGTTCTGAAAAGTTGGTCATTTGAGGAACACAATCCATTCCATAAAAAATGACTCACTTGAATATTGTTTGTTAAATGTTAAGTTTGGTAGGTTGAGTATTTCCTTGAGCAGAAATTGCTTGTAATGTAGAACTGGTTAGATGTGGCTGGCTAGTTCTATCTATTACTTGTTAGGAAAAGAATACAAAAGATAGAGAAAAAAACAGTTAGATGCTTGTAAACTACACTAACAAGTTTGCTTTGTGTGTGTGTGTGTGTGTGTGTGTAGGGGGGGGCTGTTCACGTGTAATAGTATCCACAGCAAATTTCATTTGGGATTTATCTTATAAATGTTATACTCTTCTCATAACCCATTGGACTTTGTTCATGCAGTCATTACCTTATATACCGACGATAACAAACTACACTCAGCTTTGGTGGGTTCCTAATGTTGTCGTGGCTCATCAAAAAGAAGGGATAGAAGCTGTTCATTTGGCCTCTGGACGCACACTTTGTAAGGTAGATAGTAAAGGCCATAACATTGTTCCAGGAAGAGTGTTTTATAGCATACTAATGAATTAGTAAATATGCAACTGACAAGGAAGTTACTTTTCTAGCTGCCAAACCTAATGTCATAATTTAATAGTATTAATACAGTGAGAATGGCTAGCCTTTTTTATTTTATATGGACAAATGAAATCTGCGTCTGCTCCATCAATAGTATCATTATAGCCACCAATAAATTTGTCATGATTTTTTTATATATTTATTGTGTCTAACAAGTCCAATGGAAATTCATCAATTTCATCAGCTTCATCTGCAACAAGGTGGTCTTCATGCTGATATTAATGGGGATGGTGTCCTAGATCATGTTCAGGTGTGTGTTTGTTTCTTCTTTCTCTCCAATTTGATGTGTATCTCAATTCTTGTAAAAGAACTGTATCGGTGACTTGGATTTATTGTTCATTGAGCTCTATCTACGTCTCAATTTGGCTGGTTTGATCAAAATATTGCAGTTTATTTTCTTTCAATCATATGTTGCATAGTGCCAGTATTCCATATCTCCTTTGCTAAGGTCTACTTATACAACTGCAGATACATTTATGTGGTCCTTTATTGATAGTTTCAAGACTAACAAGCATGACAATAGTTGAATTGATGGGTTTTGTGGTCCTAGAGTTATATTTCCGTTGTCAATCTGCAAACTTTATGTTTAACTCTCTTTTCCATGCACTTCTATTTTTACAGAAATTTATTTCTTAAAGACATTGTCGTAATGCATGATTTAGTTATGACAGTAACCGAGGTCCACGGGTAAATCATGTTGAATATACTAACATTAATACATTGCCTTTCATTATTTATACTTTCCATCCTTTCTATAGACCAGTTATAAAATAATGCTGGAGGAAGACAATTTTGTTACTAGAAAAAGTTGGTTAGATATGGGTGCTGAAGTGGCACAGAATCATGATTCTTTCTCTTCAGGCTGTTGGGGGAAATGGAGCTGAGCAGACTGTTGTTAGTGGATCAATGGAAGTGCTGCGACCCTGTTGGGCAGTTGCGACCTCTGGTGTACCAGTCCGAGAACAACTCTTTAATGCTTCAATATGTCATCATTCCCCATTTAACTTATTCCAACATGGAGAGTTCTCTAGGAATTTTGGTCGAGCATCTGATGTCTCTTCATTGGAGGTAGCAACACCTATTCTCATCCCAAGAAGTGATGGCCATAGGCATCGCAAGGGGAGTCATGGCGATGTTATCTTCTTGACAAATCGCGGGGAGGTATGCTGTGGCCTGACTCTAGTTTCTTGTAGCTACATCCTTATCTGGTGAAGGAATTGTTTTGATTCAGTGATTTAGAATTAAATTTGAAATGATCTATTTTTGGTATTAAGTTATTTGATTACACTTACCTACATTCATTAAGCTAAATTCACTTAAAGCTGATAGTCAAAAATTAAAATTTGCATTGAATAGATTTAGTCATTGGACTTTTGAACAACTTTGGAATTTGTAATATTCAGTGCTTGAATTTTTTGCGTGCGCTTTTCAGTTGACACCACCTTAGCCATACCAGTGGTGAATTGGACCATATCTGGTATACATAAATTATTAACTAGGTTGAATTTTTAGCTTTAAGACAAATATTTCTGACGTATTTGTGACTCACAAATGAACCACATCTTTCAGGTAACTTCATACTCTCCTGGCTTGCATGGCCATGATGCAATCTGGCAATGGCAACTGTTGACAGATGCGACTTGGACAAATCTTCCATCTCCAACAGGGATGATGGAAGGTGGCACAGTTGTCCCGACACTGAAAGCATTCTCTTTACGACTTCATGACAATCAACAAATGATTCTTGCAGCAGGAGATCAGGAGGCAATAGTTATATCTCCAAGAGGAAGCATACAAACAACAATTGATCTGCCAGCTCCACCCACCCATGCCCTAATCTGCGAAGACTTCTCAAATGATGGGCTTACTGACCTTATCGTTGTAACATCGAACGGAGTGTATGGTTTTGTACAGACACGAACACCAGGTGCCCTCTTCTTTAGTACACTTGTTGGTTGCCTTTTGATTGTGATGGGAGTCATCTTTGTCACCCAACACTTGAACTCAATGAAGGGCAAACCACGTGCTTCATCTGGTTCTCGGTGAAGACAGCAATTTATACTTCAAATCTTTGTTCAAAACTAATGATGGCAGCCCTTGAGCAAAAATCAGGCATCAAAATGGTTTTGTGGGAAACCAAATATAAAATATAAACTGCAGAGCACGCATCAGAGAGAAGAATTTTGATCTGTTGGTCTTGCCTGGTTTAATCGTACTGTGAAATTTATAGAATTAACATTATGGAGGACTCGCAGTCTGTTTAGTGTGGTTTTTAGAGAATCTTGAAGTAACTTGTAGTGTAAGAGTTTTGTTTTCCCCTTGTTGTAGCTTCATTGTTAAAAAATTACAGAGAATTTACCGTCTAAGAAGCCAGAAGCTATGCCTTGTTATATTAACTGTATTGAGAGTTTTTTTTTTTAATTTACTGTTTGGGAGTTTGGTAAAATGTTGGTTCTTGATGGATACTTCTGCATGGTCCAGGCTGTTTATTATTAAGGAGACTTCTCTCAGAACACATTTATAAAAAATTCTGCATCTCAGGCACAAAACTATTAAATTCTATTTTGCTAAGGTCAATTTTTCATTCAAAAATTATCAGTAGTAGAACTATGAATTCAATTTCATAAAAAATTTCCATTGGCTGTTCTTTTGTAGAAAATTTGATAAAATTTGGAGACCAAATAGAACTTATCTCCAAAAATTAAATTTTTTTTTTTGGGAAAATAATAGGAAAACCAAATTATAATAGAAAATATTTCTATTTTCTTGCCAAAAGATAATTGTTTAGGAGAAGAGTTTTTTATTTATTGAAAAAGGTACATAATAATAATTATAAACTAAATAAAGTTGCAGTGATGAAATTGTCAGGTGAAACGAGAAGACGGAAGGACCATCCTTCACAAAAACCAAATAAAATAAAAAGGTTTCTCCTCGTGATCTGATTCTGAGTGAAGAGTCCCAATTTGCCAGAAGCTTATTATTAATTAAACTCACAACAAAACCTCAGAGAATTATTTATTTATTTATTTATGTTTATACCCTTGACAAATTGTATATCTACACATGTGACCTCAAGCTCCAGCTTTTCATTTTTAATATTTAATAACAATTCATAATTTTCTATTGCCTACATGTCACATTATATTATTTAATTATTACTATTTTATTGAATGAGAAAATAAACCGATCGAAGCAATCTTCCTCTTTTAATTTTCCGTACCAAATTGATTAAAAATAAAATTTCTTGAACAGATAGCCATATTATTAAATATATTTGGCATAAAAAAAGAAAATATGTGAAGAGGTGCAAATAAAAGTGTGATGTGGGCATGTTTTACTAATTTGGGCTGTGCATCGCTTTCACCATGCACTGTGAGAATGGTATTTATGCTCTGTTTGTCTAATCCTGGCAATCTTTCAAATCATCAGAATTGCATTGGGACAATACCCAATGGAATGCATTTAAACTAATAAAAATAAATTTATAAGTTACATTATTTATTATTATTATTTTTTTAAATTTACCATTTTGCTTAATATAATGAAAAATAAATAAATAGACGAGCTATTGAATCAATGTTTTAGCATTTCAATAAAAAATTAAGAATTTTTATTTTTATTTTTGTTTTGTCTCCAACGAGACAAGATTAATTTAAGTGGTAATTTGGATTTATAGAATCTGAATGATAGAATTTAAATCATGTATTTGATAAATTCTTTTGTTTAGTTATAAAAAAAACAACAATATTGTAATTCATAAAATTTATATATTTCATCATATAATCTTAATTTCATTGTTTGCACACCAAATGTGGAATTTATTAGGTTATATCTTTTATTAATTATGGAATTTTATTTTAAAAATATGTTTTAATGACCATTATTCAAAAATAGGATTACTTTGTATATTTCATAATGTCACTCCAACTTATTTATCCTCTGATAAATAACAGAATTGAAAAAATATGAAAAAGAAACTCTTTTACCGAGTAGCTCGGTAAATTAAAAGTGTAATTGCAATCTTATTGAAATTATTATTTTTCTCAATACTATATATAAATATGAAAATTAAGGAATAATGGAATTTCTGATATCGCATTTAATGAAATTTTGAATGTAATAGCCTTAGTCGTAGTCAATTTAAAAATTATATTTTATATCAATAAGTGTTTGAATGAGTAATTCAACACTTTTCTCTCTTGAGTAGTGTGAGGATTCAATTCTCGTGGATTGAATAAACACTTGTTGATAGCACTTATATAGTTGTAGGGAAAATTGTTTGGCAAGTATAGAACTTTTTTTATGTAATTTTTTTATTTATTATTTATTTTAAATTTGCAACTTAGAAAAATAGAAAAATAAAATTAGATCCCAACATTAGTTTTGTAATTTTTATTTATTAATTTAGCTATAATATTTTTTTTTGTCCATCAACATTAAATTTTATTAAATTATAGTATTTTTAGTTATAGGGATTATTTTTGAAATTTAAATTGATAATTTTTAATATAATATATTTCTTATTATATGTTGAATTCTGAAAAAAGTTATATTCTTTATAATAATTTTTTATTCGTTACTGAATTGATTTATAACTATTATCACTTTAATTCAATAAAATATTTATATCCCTCAGGGATAGCCTCTTGATGATTAAATATTTTTAATTTTCATTAATATTTTGTTATTATATTCTAAATCTATTTGACTTTAAAAAAATAATGTTTATAAAACTTAAAAAAAATAGAACTATATATTTCTATTTTATGTCACTTTTGGGGGTTTTAATAATTTGTGTATATATACATAAATTACTTTTTTCAATGCATTGGGTAAATAATATTGTCAGTATAGACAATAAAATAATTATCATTATTAATTCAGATTATTTACTCATTTTATTTTTTATCTAGCAGTAAAAAATAATTTTTTTATTATTTTTCATTATATTTATATATAGATATTGATTTGCGGTTTGGAGATTGAGTGGTGACTTGATTTTTTTTTTTTTAGCATTTAAAGATTGTAAGAATTTTACATTTATAAATTAGAGACCGAAAGATTAGGTCTGGATATTGAATTGAATTTTATTTTTTTGAGACCGCTTCATTATATATATATATATATATATATATATATATATATAAAAGAATTTAAACACATAAAAAGTAACATTATAAGTAGCTAATACAATAAAATCCAATACAAATTAAGCATTTGTAGTATTTATTTTAATCTAAATAAAAATTTATGCTTTAATATTATATAGATAAAAAAATGAAAAGAATATAAATATATATCGAGCATAGTAAATGTGTAAGTCACGTTATAAACCGATGAAAAGATTGAAAATATAAGTATTATGCTCACAACATTATTATTATTATTCCTTTCTATAATACCCTGAAATTTTTATTTCGAAACATTCCCATTTAAATTTAAATTGTAAATTATTAGCCAATAATATTATGCTACGTAATATTATGGGGATCGAAAATCATTTTGGTTCGCCCAAAAATTTATTGAATAACCGTTAATTGAATAAAATCGGACCAATATTTCTTTAATTGGACCGAATTAATTTAAATTAGACCCGAATTGGATATTTTTGAAAAACACTGTGCGTCACTATTCTTTTCTTCCCGGCAACTTAGCCTGGACGGTTTGTTTTTATTTAATAATTAAAAACTTTATAATATTTTATTATTATTTTAATTATTATTATTTTATTTTATTTTATTTTAATTTTTTTTTTCCTTTAAATTTCTTCTTCTTCTTCGTTGAGCCACACCTCCTTCCCTCAATCAACAGCCATCTCCAACCTCCTCCTGTCACTGCGCCTCCACCTCCTCCACCTTCTTCTTCTTCTTCTTCTTCTTCTTCTTCTTCTTCTTCCTTCTCTTTTCTTTCTTTCTTTCTTCTTTCTTCTTCCTCTCCCTGCTGCTCTGTCCTTCGCTGTCTCTCTGCAGAAGCAACTTCAGCCAGCAGCAGTCCGCCACAGC
>CANUEX010021815.1:0-19151 GCA_948099535.1 Jatropha multifida
TTGTAAAATGAAAAATGTCATAATATGGGCTTACTATTCCGATAGTCAAATGATAATAGGGATGGATTGTGATAGTTTAGGCTTACTACGAGCCTCGGGTGCCTTAAGCTTACCTAGGTCCTAGTGCCGGTCCGGCCCACGGTTTTGGGTCGTGACAGCTAATGAGTTAATTATTGTGATGAATAATATAAGATTGTAGCTAATATTTTTAATTAGCTATGATACTTTAATATGGCTAAGCTATTGTGGCTAGTAGATTAGTTATTGTTATAACTATATTAAATGTGTGGCTAAAACATCTTATTAGTTGTGACATTTTATTGTGGCAAGTAAGCAAACTATTGCCACAAAATATATAAGGTGAAACAAAAACAATACATTAGCTACTAAAAGTTAAATTCTTATTACTAAAAAATTACAACTAGCTGCAAGGCTTTTAATTTGTAACTATAAATATGTATTAGCTACAACATTTATATTTCTGGCTAAGTTATGTAGCTATACATGCATTATGTTGTAGTAATTATTTGATTAGGAAGAAATATTATTTGATTTGAAAATTGATTCAGTGTTGTATTTCTTCTTAATTAGAAGTCTTCTTTGACCAAATATGGCTAGAATTCAGGCAAGGTAGGTCTTCTATTATTTCAATGTTGTTCCAGCACAAGCATAACCAAACTTTAATTCTACAGGGGCTAAATAATTAAATTTGACCCACTTGAATTTTCAGCTTTCTTGGAGACACGACCAAGCCATGTACTTTATTTACTTGGCCATGTTGAGCTTTCATGTTCAATTTTCAACTCCAACCTTATTTAATGTAAATTTGGTTATTTTTCTACTAAAAACCTTCAAAACAAGCTTAGGAAAACTTCAAGGAAGCTTTATTAAAAACATAAATAAATCTAAATAAAAATTAATAAAAATAATTAAAAACCATAAAAATTCTAATAAAAACTATAATGAAAATACTATAAAAATAAGACCTATCACTAGCAACATTTATACAGGGGTATTCTTTTTTTTGTTATTCAACTTCTTTCGAGAGGCACAAGTGTTGGTGTTGATATTGTATTTTACTTTTTTTTCCTTTTTTTAACTGCAGATGCCAATAGTTTGAGGCATGTTAGTGGAAAACAAGCTATTGCAGAGGCAGCACAAAAGAAATACAAGGGATTCAAGAAGAAGAAACAGTAGAATCAGCCCCAAAATGCTCCACCTCCAACACAAGCACCTAAAGAACATATGGAATATGCTATGAACTCAAGTTAGCCTCCTCCCCAACCAAGCTAGGACTATGGTAGTTAAACATGAAGTCTTTTGATGCTGAGGAAAATGTGCAGTTGACAGTAAATGAAATTTTTTGCACACGCTGTCAATTTTGATGTTTGCACAGAAGATATACTACCAACAACTATTTTTTAGTTTTTTAATGTTGGAATGAAGTTGCAACTTACTTTTTGATTGATATTTGGCAGCTTTTTTTGAGTATACCATTGGATTTCTTTGTGTGGTATAGCAAGGGATAGGCATATTTAGTCTATACTGACACAAGTAATGGATATATCCTTATCAATATGTAATCATTATTAATAATAAGCACATTTGTCTTAAAATAATATTTTCGCAGTATATCAAGTCTTCTTATTTTACCTTACGGGTTCAATATATTTATCATAATTAGAGGAGATTATTTTGTTTTCATATTCATTATTATTAAAGATGAGCAAAAACCAAATAAAGATGACTAAATAAAATGAGTAAATAAATGGCATTAGTAGAAAGCAAAGTGATGTATTTTCAATTCATTATTTTTGTGGTTCACAGACAAAATGAGACTTCAACAACCACATCACAAGATCATATAAATGTGAACCACAAATTTGTACTAATCCTATGTACAAAAGGCAGCCATCTCTGAGTCAGGATACACAGCCCACAAATCAAAATTATCATAAAAAATTTCAATCTTGAACCTTCAATTGATTCATACCTCTTTCTTATTCAACAGCTTCACCTTCATTCCCTTCAAATGCATTTCCATTTCATTTTCATGCTTCTCCACCATTTTTAATCCTTCTTTCACACCATTTAACTATTGAATTTTGATAGAAAAATATTATGACACTGATCAATCTAATTTTATAAGTTGAAGTATTCATATTATGACTAAAAGTGTTTAATGGATCAAAGCAAAAGTTAAGGGTGCCATAAGAGGTGGAAATACGGAGTGATGTTGGATGATACAAGTTAGAGGCACCATTTTTCTGAAGGCCGAATACATAAATTGATCCTTGTACTTGTCTTTTGGCCACCTCAATTTTCAAAATAACCTTTTGGCCCTATAGACTCTTTCTTTTATAATTTATGAACATTTGGCAATGTAAGAAATTAGGGTGTGATATACACTCGCCAAATTAACGAGTTAGGTCTACTAAGATTGCATGATGTGGCAGCTATATCATTGGCTAAATGCATAAATTGCCCCTGTACTTACACAAAAAAATCTTTTGGCCACCTCCACTTTCAAAATGATCTTTTGGCCCCTAGACTTTTTTTTTTTATTTATGCACTGACCAAGCAATGATTTTTTTTCACGTAATTGTCTTATGTGGTAGATTTTATGTACCATATCATCTGTGAAGTAATTACTGAATACATCCATTGTCCCATGTGCTTGTACAAAAAAGTCTTTTAGTAATGGTCTTTTCACAACAGCGCATGTATTTTGCACTCAGGTAATTTGTCTCTAGCCAGGCGTTGAAGACTATTCTGTTATCAGCGGAAAGCCGCCTTTAAATTATAAAAAAACGAGTCTACGAGGCCAAGGTCATTTTGAAAGTTGAGGTGAACAAAAGATTTTTTTGGACAAGTACGGGAGGCAATGCATGTATTCAGCCTTTTTCTCAAGGAACAACTTTCTCTTTCCTTTATGAATGGCTTGTTTTCGCTCGTGGTCTCTCAAGTTAGAGGACACTCACTTTACAGTCCTCTATTTTAATTTTATCTTTTAAAATTGACTTATCTCATATAATTGTAATGCAAAAGTGACTCTTTCTGAAAAAAATGGTCAGACACGTAACATAGCTAGCTAGAGTCAATTAAAAATTATATTTTTGGCCACTCCAGTTATGATGCATCACCCAAACAATTAATCTGTCTTTCCTATATTCTCTCTCTAACCCGTTTCCTATCCTAAATCAAAAACCCATTTATGCCGACCAAAGAGGAAATATCTCTTACAAAACCACTACTTCGTTCCACCTGATAAAGTGCAATGCAAGATGTGCAAGTGCACCTGTCAATAGAAGATAGGACACTCTATTGAGCCCTTCTCTTTACTTAAAATTGCTTGAAAGGTCTTCATGACAATCCGCTTTCCATGCTAATTCAACCTTTAATGCTTCAAACATGAACTCAAACAGAAGCCAAATCTATGAAGTTTAAAGGAAGTTTTTGCGGGCATGGAATTATAAGTTAGATCAATGTTGAGGAGCTTCATAGCAATTGTTTATATAACACAAAAATGTTAGTGTGCAATCTATTTTGGATTAATGTACATATTATTTATTTGTGGGATCATTTAATTAAATTAGTTCTTTTTTTTATTTGGAGTTTTTTATTTTGTTAGTTCTTTCTTTTCGGTTATTGTTTGTTGGCTAAAGATTATATCTTGAAATATGAATATTTTTATTTTTGTTCACATATTATTGTTTGTTAGCTAAAGATTACATCTTGAAATATGAATATTTTTGTTTTTGTTCACAAATTTATGTATTATTAAAAATACCAAACTAAATTGTTTTTAATCTCCTTATTTTCTTTCAAGTAGACCATTAAAATACTATAAAGTTTGCATTTCGTTATAATTGAACATTATTCTTAATTTAATCTCCCAAACACCTCAATTTTTAACTTTTACTGTAATTGAATTCCTAATGTAAATCAATCCTTTAGAAATGACTAAAATAATAATATGTAGGGATTCCACCACAACAACTAGAGTTTAAAACAACCCACCACAGCTAAGTCATAAAATGATGTGTTGATATCTTAACTTAACCCACATAATTTCTCCTCTTCATCGATTCCAACCTGCCTCACGCAAAGCCTAGGTCCTTTCTAACCTCTCAATTTGCAGAAACTTTTTCAATTTCGCTCTAGTTCCATCAATTCAACAACAAACCAATCTGTTGTCTAAGGTGGGTGGCCAACTAAGAATTAGGTGCAAAGTTGGGCACCTCCTTTGATATTTAACTATGAAAAATTATTATTTTAATCCCTAAATTAATGAATTATTTATATTTTGGTCTTTGAATCTCAATTATAAATAGACCTTAGCTTAAGCTTAAGAAACCATTCCAAAGTCATTCCACTACTAGACAAGTTAGAGAGTTTTAGAGAGAGTTGTTTCTTCTTTTTCTATCAAGAGAGGATTTTTTTTTCATTGTTTCTCCTAGTTAAAAAGTTATAATTCCTAATTTCTTATAGTGAAATTCTTCTACCCTTGCCCGTGGTTTTTTACCCTATATTATTTGGGGGTTTTTCCATGTTAAAATTTATGTCTTCTTTATTTTCGTTACTATTTTCTCTATATATTATTTGCAAATTTGCTCTATACAACGAACGTATTTCGCAATAATTGGTATCAGAGCCTGGTTTAGGTGTGTATATCTACTTATCGTTTACTTTGTGATTGCCACTAATAGTTGGATCCTCCACAACAGAAAATAAGTTAGATATTACTCACTTATTTAAGGTGTTGGGACACTATTCATATCAAACAGTGAAATAGTGGGAGCTATCTATAGAAGCAATGGCAGCAAAATTCGAGATTGAAAAGTTCAACAGGAGTAATTTCTCATTGTGGAAGATGAAAATAAAGGCGATCATGAGGAAAGATAACTGTCTAGCGACTATTAGCGAAAGGCCAGTAAATTTCACAGATGACAACAAATGGAACGACATGGACGGGAATGCTATTGCAAATATTCATTTAGCACTAGCAGATGAAGTATTGTCAAGCATAGAAGAAAAGAAGACAACAAAGGAGATTTGGGATCATCTCACAAAATTGTACGAGGCCAAATCACTGCACAATAAAATATTTCTTAAAAGGAAACTCTACACTCTTCGGATGTTTCAATGACAAAGCACTTAAATATGTTGAATACTCTATTTTCTCAGCTTACATCTCTAAGCTATAAAATAGAGCCACAAGAACGTGCTGAGCTTCTGCTTCAAAGTCTACTTGATTCGTATGATCAACTCGTCATCAACTTGACAAACAACATTATGGATCATCTAGTCTTCGATGATATTGCAACTGCAATTCTGGAAGAAGAAAATCGGCGCAAGAACAAGGAAGACAGACAGACAAATTTACAATAAGTGAAGGCTTTAACGGTGATGAGAGGAAGATCAACAGAATGTGGCCAAAGTGGGAGTCACAACCATGGTAGATCAAAGTTTAAAAGGAAGAAGAATTTAAAGTGCTACAACTGTGGCAAGAAGGGTCATTTGAAGAGGGATTGTTGGAATTTATCTAAAAATTCCAATCCTCAAGGAAATATTGTGAACACTTCAGATGATGGAAATGCTCTCAGTTGTGAAGCATCAACGACTATGGAAGGTAGAAAAAGATTTGCAGATGTATGGCTTATTGACTCAGGAGCCACATATCACATGACCTCTAGAAGAGAATGGTTCCATCATTATGAACCTATCTCAGGAGGATCTGTGTACAGTTGCAATGATCATGCCTTGGAGATCATTGGCATTGGAACCATCAAATTGAAGATGTACGACGGAATAATTAAAACTATTCGAGATGTATGACATGTGAAGGGCCAAAAGAAAAATCTATTATCCTACAGGTTGTTGGATGATAGTGCTAGTAAAATTGAAATTGTGAAGGGAATCATGAAGGTGTTCTATGAAGCACTTGTAGTGATGAAAGGAGAGAGAATAGTTGCAAATCTATATATGCTGAAGGGAGAGACTTTGCAAGAAGTAGAGGCGTCTATTGCCTCAAGTAGTTCTAATTCTTCAATGCTATGGTATCAAAAACTTGGACACATATCACAACAAGGAATGAAAATCCTTGTCGAGCAAAAGCTACTTCCAGGACTAACAAAGGTATCACTTCCTTTGTATGAACAATGCATTACAAGTAAGCAGCATCATTTCAAATTCAACATATCAAATTCTAGAAGCAAAGATATTCTAGAATTAGTTCACTCTGATGTATGGCAAGCACTGGTTCCATCCCTAGGCGAAGCAAAGTTCTTTGTATCTTTCATTGATGATTACTCTAGGAGATGTTGGGTGTACTCTATCAAGAGGAAGGCAGATGTGTTTTCAACCTTCAAATCTTTCAAAGCAAGAGTAGAACTTGATTCTGAAAAGAAGATTAAGTGTTTCAGAACTGATAATGGAGGAGAATATACAAGTAATGAATTTAAAGACTTCTGCAGGAAAGAAGGCATTAAATGACAGTTCATAATAGCGTACACTCCTCAACAAAATGGAGTGGCAGAGCGGATGAACAAAACTTTATTAGAAAGAACAAGAGCAATGTTAAGAGCTGCAAATCTAGAGAAAACTTTCTGGGCAGAAGCACTCAATACCGCTTGTTATTTGGTGAATCGATCTCCATCAACTGCAATTGAGCTAAAAACTCCAATGGAGATATGGATTGGCAGGCCAGTTGATTATTCAAACCTCCATGTATTCGGAAGTACTGTGTATGTGATGTACAATGCCCAAGAAATCACAAACCTGGATCCAAAATCCAGAAAATGTAGATTCTTAGGGTATGTTGATGGTGTAAAGGGGTATCGTTTGTGGGATCCCACTGCCCGCAAAGTTATAATCAGCAGGGATGTTATCTTTGTAGAAGGCAAGCTATAAAGGTAAGAAGAAGATGATAGCACTTCAAAAGAAAATCAGAGGCTACAATGATACAAGTTGAAAAGGAGTTTGAACAAGAGGATTCCTCTGAATTTGCACCAAAGCACGAGGAACCAGAACTAGAGAATTTTGAGGCTCCAACAATTCGTCAATCAGATTGTATAAAAAGACGTCCCAATTGGCACTCAGATTATGTTATGGAAGGCAATATTGCATACTGTCTTTTAACTAAGGATGGAGAGCCATCAACTTTCCAAGAGGCATTGATTAATTCAGATGCATCTCAGTGGATGGCAGCAATGCAAGAAGAAATTGAAGCCCTTAAAAATAATACATGGGAGCTTGTGTCACTACCATAAAGAAGGAAGCCAATTGGTAATGAATGGGTCTTCAAAATCAAACAAAATAGTGATGATCAAGTGGAGGGGTATTGTGCAAGATTGGTGGTAAAAGGATATGCTCCAAAAGAAGGGATTGATTTTAATGAAATACTTTCTCTCGTGGTTTGATTGACGACAATTCAAGTAGTCCTAGCAATGTGTGCTACATTTGACTTGCATCTAGAGCAATTAGACATTAAAACTGCTTTTCTTCATGGAGATCTTGAAGAAGAAATTTATATGCTCCAGCCTGAAGGATTTAAAGAAAAAGGAAAGGAGAACTTGGTTTGCAGGTTGAACAAATCTCTGTACGGTCTAAAATAGGCGCCAAGATGTTGGTATAAGAGATTTGATTCATATATCATGAGCCTTGGATACAGCAGAATTAATGCAGACCCTTGTGCTTACTTCAAGAGGTTTGGTGAAAAAGATATTGTTATATTGCTATTATATGTGGATGACATGTTGGTTGCAGGCCCCAACAAAGATCATATTGAAGAATTAAAGGCACAATTGGCTAGAGAATTTGAAATGAAGGATTTGGGACTAGCAAACAAGATTCTAGGGATGTAAATTCACCGAGACATGAATACTAGAAATATTTGGCTTTCACAATAGAATTATTTAAAGAAAATCTTGTCACGATTCAATATGCAAGATTGTAAGTCAATTTCTACCCCTCTTCCTATTAATTTCAAATTATCCTCCAATATGAGTCTTATAAGTAAAGAAGAGAGGATCGAGATGTCTCGAGTATCGTATGCATCAGCAGTAGGAATTTTAATGCTCGACATGATTTGTACAAGACTAGACATTGCACAAGCAGTTGGAGTAATTAGTCGGTACATGGCGAATCCTGGCAGAGAGCATTAGAATGCTGTAAAAAGGATCCTAAGATACATCAAGGGAACCTTAAATTTTGCATTGTGTTACGGAGGATCAGCCTTTCTTATCAAGGGGTATGTTGATTCTGACTATACAGGAGACTTGGATAAAAGCAAATCTACTACAGGTTATGTGTTTACAGTTGCTGGTGGTGCTGTAAGCTGGGTTTCAAAACTGCAATTGATTGTGGATACGTCAACAATGAAAGCAAAATATGTAGTAGCTACACAAGCCAGTAAAGAAGCAATATGGCTGAAAATGGTATTGGAGGAGCTCGGGCACAAATAAGAGTATGTCTCTTTATTTTGTGACAGTCAAAGTGCCTTGCATCTTGCAAGGAATCCAGCCTTTCATTCAAGAACAAAATACATTCGCTTCCAGTATCACTTCATTCGTGAGAAAGTGGAAGAAGGATATGTAGATATGTAGAAAATCCATACCAACAATAACATAGCAGATTTCATGACAAATGCGATTAAACCTGATAAGTTTGCTTGGTGTAGATCCTCTTGTGACCTGATAGAGACGTAAGCAGCATGGAAAGTGCAAGGTAGAAAGAATGGTGTGAAGAAATGATTATCCTAATCAAATATTCAAGTGGGAGACTGTTGTCTAAGGTGGGTGGCCAACTAAGAATTAGGTGCAAAGTTGGGCACCTCCTTTGATATTTAACCATGAAAAATTATTATTTTAGTCTCTAAATTAATGAGTTATTTATAGTTTGGTCCTTGAAGCTCAACTATAAATAGACCTTAGCTTAAGCTTAAGAAACCATTCCAAAGTCATTCCACTACTAAAGAAGTTAGAGTGTTTTAGAGAGAGTTGTTTCTCCTTTTTCTATTAAGAGAGGATTTTTTTTGTCATTGTTTCTCCTTGTTAAATTGAGAGAAGTTGTAATTTCTAATTTCTTATAGTAAAATTCTTCTACCCTTGCCTGTGGTTTTTACCCTATATTATTTGGGGGGGGTTTTCCACATTAAAATCTGTGTCTTCTTTATTTTCGTTACTATTTTCTTGATATATTATTTGCAAATTTTCTCTATACAACAAACATATTTCGCAACACAATCTATTGTATTGCGTAGGTGCAGGCAACGGGCATGTTTGTGCACCTATTAGAGGATATCAAATCTTGGTAGGAGGTTTTATGGGTGCTAAATTGGCAAGCAAATTAAAGAAATTAAGTTGCTAATTTTTATGCCTTATAGATATAATGAATAAGATTGTTTGATTTTTTTATGTTAATGAAATTATAGGACAATAGAGGTTGCAATCTTTTTATGTGGCACTATGAAGAGTACCCTGAAAGGAAAAGCTGATAAATATTGACAGCATAGTATTATGAGAAATAATGGAATGAATATTTGATTAACTTGTGTAATTCAACATTACATCACTCTTTAAATAGAAGAAAATCAATAATAAACTTAAACATGGCTCCTAAACATAAGCAAGGTCACTTGACCACAAAGTCCACTAATAGCAGTAGCCTAAAGAGTAGGGATTATATAATTATTGACTCATAAATAAAAGCAACAAATAAATAAACTTAAAACAGATTTGAATAGCCATGGCTCCTAGTCAAAGACATGTTACCAACATTCCCTCTCTTAAACTGAAACATCTTTCAGTTTACTTTGTAAACTCCAAGCAGATCCCGTAGCTATAGGAATGCATCTTGTTTCAGGGGCTTAGTAAACACATCTGCAACCTGCTCCTCACTTTTGCAGTAAACAAGATAAATTTTCTTATTTTTATTGAGATCAAGTAAGAAGTGATACTTCACATCTATATGTTTACTTCGCCCATGAATAAGTGGATTCTTGGAAAGATTAATTGCTGAAGTATTATCATAGTAGATAGGTGTAGGACCGTCTGGCTTAGAATGAAGTTCTTCAAGGATGTTCCTCAACCAAATAGCTTGATAATCAGATGATGTTGCAGAAACATATTTCGCTTCGGTGGTCGATAAAGTAACAATTGGTTGTTTCCTTGCAGACCATGAAATAACTCCTAAACGTAGCATAAATACATATCCAGATGTGCTCTTTTGACGTTTCAAATCTCCAGTATAGTCATTATTTGTGTAACCAATTAAAATCCCACCTACCTCCTTTTTATAAAAATTTCCAATGTCACTAGTACCTTTCAAGTACCGTAGGATCCTCTTGGCAGCTTGCAACTACAATTCCTTTAGATGCTCCATGAACCGGCTAATAAGACTTACAACATGCATCACGTTAGGTCTTGTTGTTATTAAGTACGTTAGACTTCCCACCATTTGCTTATACAAATTGTTGTTTATCTTTCATCCTTTAGGATCCTTAATAAGCTTTAGACCCTTCTCCATGGGAGTGCTCATAAGATTGCAATTTTTCATTTGGAACCTGTCAAGAACATCTTACACATATTTTTTTAAGAAATAAAAATCACAGTTGTAGATTGTTTCACTTCTATGCCAAAAAAATAGTGCATCAAATCAAAATCTGACATATCAAACTCCTCCATCAATGATTTCTTAAAATTTTCAATCATAGCCATATCACTTCTAGTATAGAATAAGTCATCCACATATAAACATATTATTAAAATTCTTGTCCCCTTCCTTTTAATATAAAGAGTATGTTCATGTAGACCTTTTTGAAATCCCTCCTTTGAAAAATAATCATCTATACAACTGTACCAAGCTCTTGGAGCTTGTTTTAGTCTATATAAAGCCTTTTTCAACCTGTACACCTTATTCTCTTCACCTAATTCAATAAATAGCTTTTCTTGTAATTCACCACGTAGAAAGGCAAACTTCATGTCTAATTGGAAGATAAACCAAGCATTTTGGGTAGCCAAAGTAATTACCAATCTTATGGTATCTAACTTTGCAATTGGAGCAAACACCTCTTCATAGTCAACACCATACTCTTGCTTATAACCTTTCACAACTAAGCGAGCTTTATATTTATCGACCTCTCCATTCTTTTTCAACTTTGTCTTGTAGACCCATTTGACGCCTATAATCTTTTGATTCTCTGGAAGATCTGTCCACAATTTGAAAATAAAGCAAAATGACTAGATGAATTTCTAGATTTATTAATCTCATATACTTCATAATCTTTCATCCATGTTGGTGCAAATATGTTGCATTAAGGATGCTCATGGTTGGAATGAGCATTATTTGTTTCATTTTCAACGCCTTCATCATCTTGAATTGTTAGACCTACATGTGATATCTCAAGAGATTGTTCTTCTTCATCATCAATGAGAATATGTTCAGGAAGAGCATCATTACTCTAATTCCAAGTTGCCTCTTCATAAAAATCAACATCTCGACTAAGAATTATTTTCTTAGTAATAAGATTAAATGAGTGGTAAGCTTTGGAATTATCACTAACACAAAAAAAAAAATACATTTTTGCTCTTTGTCATCTAACTTCTTTCTCATAGCATCTAGTATATGAGAACATGCAATAGATCCAAAAAATATGGTAAGTAATCAATACGTGGCTTATCCCCACTCCAAGCTTCATGAGGTGTCATATTTTGAATATAACTAGTAGGACTTCTATTCAATATGTGCGTACTCCAAAGAACTATTTCTGCCCAAAAATCTTTCAGTAAGTCACTTCTCTTCAAGATGCTACGTACCATGTCGAGAACTGTTTGATTCTTCCTTTCACACACACCATTTTGTTGAGGTATATAGGCTACTGTAAGTTGTCTTTTGATTCTATGCTTCTCACAAAATTCTACAAATTCCTATGAGTTATATTCTCCCCCCTGATTAGTTTGCAAGCATTTTATTAGGCAACCAACTTCTTTTTCAACTAGCACTTTAAACTTCTTAAAAGTTTTAAAAGCTTCAGATTTTTCCTGCAAAAGGGAAACCCATGTGTTTTTGCTATAATCATTAATGAAATTGATGAAATAGCATTTACCTTTAATAGATGTAGGACTAATGGGACCACAAATATCAAAGTGCACTAACTCTAACACCTTTCTTTGCTCTCCAAGACTTATTTATTGAAAATGGTTCACGGTCTTGTTTACTAACAACACATTTTAGAAGACCCAACACCATCTCTTTTTGTTACAAGGACTTCAAGCTTCCAAAATTTAATCGCCCATAACGAAAATGCCATTTCCAAGCTTCATCTTTCACTTTTGCAGAAAAGCATGATTGTGTGATGTTGTGAAGATGTAAAGGGAACAAGCAATTGGGTGTCTTAATAATTTGAGAAATTAAGCCCAAGTTAGGATCTCTTATTTGATAGGTGTCACCTTTGAAATTGATCTCATATCCCTTTTCTAGCAACTGTCCTATAGCCAAAGTCAGTCGATAAGTAGGCACCTAAAAGATATCACTAATAGTATGAAGGGAGTTGTCCTTTGCTGTAATTTGTTCCTTTCCTTTTTTAAAGACAAAGACAATAGAATTATCTTCAAACCTCGTGGTATCTTTGTAAGTTTCGTCCAACACCACAAAAGCCTCCTTTTGCCCACACATGTGATTGCTACAGCTGGTATCAAGATACCATAATTGAGCAAAAACTTTCTCTTTGGGAGAATAAGCCAATAAGGGAGAAATTTCTTCTTCTACCTTTGTCTCTACATCATCTTTCGCCTCTACAAAGTGAGATCTTTCACCATGATTTTTATTTAAATTTGTGTGGCGCTCTAAGCGATAATGCCATAACAATGACACTGAAAGCACTTCGCTTGAGACTTATCGCGTCTCTTTTCTTTGCCTTGAGAATCACTAGCCTTGTTCTTCTCCTTTTTGTGATGCATCTACTTTCCCTTCCATTTGCCTCTCTCATGAACAGCTCCTTTTGAAAACAATGTTGCCTTGTCCTTCTCTTGTTAGTTTATTTTTTGCTCATGAACCAACAAAGAACTCTGCAGCTCGTCAATTAAGAGAGTATCAATATCCTTGGATTCTTCAATAGAGCAAAAAAATTTAATTGAATTTTAATATCATCAAACGAAGTATTTTCTCAATGATGGTAACTTCCTCAAACTTTTCACCATGAATTTGCATCTTATTGGCAATAGACGTCGCCCTAGAGAAATACCCAGTTATGGACTCGTCGCCTTGCATACGTATAGTTTCAAAATTAGTACGAAGTGCTTGTAGCTGCACTCATTTCGCCTTCACTATTCCTTGATACTTCTTCTTCATGAAATCCCATATTTGCTTGGAAGTATCCTCGCAAAGAATCGTTTCTAGTATTGAGCGATCAATAGCTTGAAAAAGATAATTCTTTACTTTGAGATCCTTCAACCTTAAACTGTCCAACTCTATCTTTTGTGCATCTAACAAAGTAGTACCAGTTGTTAGCTCTTGAACGTCACCATTAACAACTAGCCAAAACTCCTTGGACCTAAAGAAGTTCTTCATCAGCATACTCCAGTGATCATAATGACCTTCAAAGTGCAGAATAGCGAGCTGAACGAAATTATTTTCAAAAGTCGTCCTTACTTGCTACTGCTGAAAATAAAATCTCACTATTTGCACTCACCTCTCGTGTTTGCACCCAACTCACGTGTTTGCACTCAAATCTCTCTCACAACACCCTCGTTGGAGGCTTTGATATAAATATTGACAGCAAAGTATTTTGAGAAATAATGGAATGAATATTTGATTAACTTGCGTAATTCAACATTAAATCACTCTTTAAATAGAAGAAAATTAATAACAAACTTAAACATGGCTTCCAAACATAAGCAACGTCACTTGACCACAAAATCCACTAATAGCAACAACCTAAAGAGTAGGGATTTAGCCCACCAATACGGATGTGTAACATTTTTTTCACCATATCTTAATACATCCATAGAGAAGAGAAACCCATTTCAAGTAGGATCTAATTTGACAGATTCCAATTGACAACCACCCATTTTTGGGGTTGATGTGGGAGGAGCTTGTTCTCCTCGTTTTCTTTTTGAGCATGAGGAGAAATTTAATCTGAGTTTCTGCCAAGCGTAACATATACACTCGAGTTAATGGAATACGATCTCATCAAAAGCATTTCTCTAATGTAATATTATACATTTGATCAGATTATATTACATTTTATTCCGTTGAACAACTCATCAAACGGAGCCTTACTATGGAGCTTTTTAGCTTTTACTAAGATTTCAAATGATTTTTCAGTCTAGACAGCAATTTACACACCGCTTCGACAGTAAGAGTTCAATTGGTCAAACAAAAAACCTGGGCTCTATTTAACAAAATAGAACTTTTAAAGGATCCTAGTGATGCTAAAAGGGCTATCCATCTACATTACATGCATATTGCACTCAGTTTCAATTCCCCAATTTATAAAACAATTCCTACGAAGCAAAAATCTCAACCAAGCAATAACCTGTAATACAATGGCTACTCTCATGCTACAACGTGAGTAGAAGAAAGACATCCCTAGAAAGGAGCAGTCCTTACTTATACACTTAGCAAACTATACAGAAATGAATTAATCATCACAAATCTGAAGAAATATTACTATCTAGTACATTACAAACTTAAAAGTGGAGAATATATTTACAACAGTCATAAAAAAGAAGCTCTAATATGAATCTATTCATAACCAATACACAAACAGTTCTGAGTAAGCAGACTCCATGAGCTCCTTTTAAATTAAAGTCCATAATGAACGTTGTCTATAAAACAATCCGTAACTTTATGCATACAAAACCTTGAATAGCCAATAACCACAAAATAAACCATATTTGAAGAAAAAATGCTTAATTTGCCTGAATCTATCCAAAAATAAGCTTTTGGGTCGATTTTAACAGAAATTCCTACGTAACCATTTCCACCTTAAAGGCCAAAACTTTCCTAAGCGTAAAATTCCTGTTCAAATCAATCAAAAGCTCAATTTTTAGGTATATTGTACATCGCAATCAAGTTCAGGCGATTTGATCGGTGTTCCATGCCAATAAGAGAAGAACTACACAATATACATCCATGGAAAATCAAATTAAAAGAGGATGAAGATAGCTAGCAAAGCCATACTCTCTCTTGCTTCAGTATGAGCTTAGCTTAAAGTTTCTCCCAAAAAAAAAGAAAGAAAAGTGTAGCTCAAGGTCTCTCATCCAAAATATCACACAGCATATAATCATCATTCGCAGTTGACATCAAATAAATAAAATAATCAGATTCCCAGATAACAACGAATGTGTCTCTAAGCTTCTCCAATAATACCCACTTCCAGATAATAACGTATGTGTCTCTAAGCTTTTCTTAAAATACCCACAACCCACTTCTGATCATGAACAGCTAAAATCAACAATGGAAGAAGGAAAAGAATATCCGCAACTCACACTGTGTTATCTCTACCAAGCAATAACAGCTCATGCATCATTAATATAACAACAAGGGCCTCATGTACCAGTTCATCAAGTTGAGAAAAGCAAAATTCAATACCAATGTACAAGTTGTGCTGATTCTAATTAAAAAAGTTTGGGGCAAGTAATAGAAGGCAGTTTTTCCATTTCTTTTTTCATGACAAAATTTATCATTGAAGGACAGATTGGTTCCATACCATTCTTGACTGAAAGTTGAAACCCAAACATAAGAACCCCAAGGCCCCCATTCCTCCTAAGAATAAAAATCTGACCCATCATATGAAAAATTACAAAGAAGGATTGAAGAAAAAAAAAAACTAATGACAACAGCAATGACAATAGCAAAAAAGGGAAAAACCAAAATCAAAATAAATCATGGAGATAATAATATATTTTGAAAAATAAAAAAAAAAAGAGGAGAAAAGGAAAAATAAAAAAACTAAGAAGAAAGAGGTCGTGGGGGAGGCAACAGTTGATGTAGGCTTTGATTCACCTCTCTATTCCTTAATATAAAAGGATGATTTAATAGCTGAACTGCCGTCCATCTCCTAGCCGGTTCCCTCTGCAGACAACAAGAAATAAAATGGTGGAATTCCCTGGAAGCGGTGGGTGGTGCTTCCGGTGGTTGTGACATACAAATGGCACACATCAAGCTAGCCCAATCGCCTTGTCTTCCAACTGCAAAAGGAAATCTTCCTAAATAAAATTCCAATATACTAACCCCTAAACTCCAAATATCCCCTGCATATCCATCATATTGCCCATGATTCAAGTCTGTGTTAATCCTTTCAGGACTCATATAAGCAATAGTTCCAACAGAAGAATCGCAAGGATCCATTGTCTGCGCCAAAATCCTACTAACCCCAAAATCTGCAATTTTCACATTCTTTTTCGAATCAATTAACAGATTCGAAGGCTTTATATCTCTATGCACTATTTTCCTTCGATGAAGATAAGCAATACCACTCAAGATTTGACGGGCAACATCCGATAGGTGGGCCTCATGCCCGATACGGGCCCCTTCTAGAGATCCGCCGTCCATGAATTCTAATAAAACTTGGATCTCACCGCCATGTTCGTAAAATTCATGGCATCTCACCACGTTAGGATGGTTGACGCCGCGGAGAATATCGATCTCGCGGCAGATCTGGTTCCGAACAGAATCCTCGTGGTGGTTTCCGTATATCACTTTTAGGGCGAAGAGCCTATCCGTAGGACGGTGGACCACTTTGTAGACAGTACCGCCACTGCCGTTTCCTATTCGGTTGATTCGATCCAGGTCAGAAAAGCTTAGTTGTCGAGTTTGAGTTTGTTGATGACTTGTTGATGGAGCGGAGCTAGATGTTGGAGGCAGAGGTAAAGGAACAGCTAGTTTGGGGTCTCGTTGCGGTAAGGGTAGCGTCAAGTCCGGCCGTCTTCGCGGACGGCTTCGACTACCGTTGGCGTTGGCGTTGGCCATACCTGGGGGAGGCTGAATCGGTTTCATGACTGGGTAAAGATTTGAATGAATCGGATCAACAGTTTCTAGGGTTGTTTTAATTTGGGGGTCAACAATGATGAATGATGATCATCGCCGTCTAATAGGGCTGTTTGATTTCTTCTTCTTAGGAAAAGTACAAGCCATAGAAAGAAAGAAAGAAAATAGGAAGAAAGTTCTTGGAAGTGAGAGGAGAGGAGAAAGAAAGCAGAAGGAAAATACTGAGGGAGAAAAAAAGAGAACTAGCCTGATCTGTGATTGCCCTTTTTGTAATATGAGAGACGGAGAAATAAGCCACTCAAAAATATTCTAAAAAAAAAAATAAAAACAAATGAAGTTCATTTTCGGGGAGAGAGATGTACACAGAAAGAAACACGCGCTTCATTGTTGTGTGAACTCCAAACATTAGCGGACGATTTATCGACGTTGAGGTTTGGTGGGTATAGTCAGGGATCCTCGTCAAAACGCCTCGCTCAAACCGAATCAATCGAGTTAAAATTGCAATTTCAAAATATTAATGATTTAATTTAATTTTATAAAATTTTAAAACTAAATTTTTGATTGATTTATAATTGTAAGGTTATTCATCTTTTTGTATTTTAGTTGGTTAATTTGTATTGTCCATAACCGTATAAACTATTTGCAATGCTACTTCCTATGTATGTAATTTTATATTTATATAAAAAAGTAGTCTCAGAATAAAATTTGGTTCAATCTATAGATTTAAGTTTTTAGTTACTAATTTATAAATGTAGACTTTTAAATCCTACTAAATGCCCAAAAAGAAAATTGAGTCATTATTCAATCTTTAACCTTCTGTTTTTAAGCCCAAAATCAATATCTATATACAACTATAAAAAAATAATAAATTATTTTTTTATACAAAGTAAAAAAAAATAATAAAATGATTTGAATTAATAATGAAAATCACTCTGATTATAGTAATAGTATTACTTATCCAATGTATGTAGGAAAGGAATATATGCATATACATATAAATTTTTCAAACCTCAAAAGTGACTCAAACTGGAATATATAGTTTTAATTTTTTCAATCTATTAAATATTATTTTTTTTAAATCAAATAGATTTAAAATATAATAAAAAATATAAAAAAATTAAAAATGCTAATCATCAATAGACTATTATTTGTTGGAAGATATAAATATCTTAATAAATTAAAATTATAATACCTGCAAATTATTTAATAAAAATAAATTATTATTAAAAATAAAACTCTTTCAAAATTGACCTAATAAAAAAATACTTCAATGTAGATAGATATAATACCCTGAAATTTTTATTTCGAAATATTCCCATTTAAATTTAAATTGTAAATTATTAGCCAATAATATTACGCCACGTAATATTATAGGGATCGGAAATCATTTTGGTTCGCCCGAAAATTTATTGAATAACCATTAATTGATTAAAATCGGACCAATATTTCTTTAATTGGACCGAATTAATTTTAATTAGACCCGAATCAGATATTTTTGAAAAACACTGTGCGTCACTATTCTTTTCTCTCCGGCAACTTACCTTGGACGGTTTGTTTTTATTTAATAATTAAAAACTTTATAATATTTTATTATTTTAATTATTATTATTTTATTTTATTTTTAATTATTTTTTTTCCTTTAAATTTCTTCTTCTTCTTCGTTGAGCCACACCTCCTTCCTCCATTGACGCCACCTTCTTCCTCCAGCCAGCTCCTCCCTGCGCCTCCACCTCCATCGCAGCACCACCTCCTCCTTCTCCTCCTTCTATCTCGCGCCGCCACGACAGCAGCGACCAACAGCCCTCCTCCTCCAGCAGCAGCTCCTCCTCCAGCAGCACCCGCAGCAGAGCAGCAGCTCCTCCTCTGTTCTGCTCCTTTCTCTGCAAACGTCGCGCCACCCTTGTCCCTCCTTGTCTCTCTGCAGTCGCCGGACAGCCACGAGAGCGGCAGCAACTTCAGCTCCTCCTCGCGCTGTTCCTCTTCCTCCCTTGGTCCGTGCCGCTCCAGCAGAACAGCAGCCCTCCTCCTCCTCTGTTCTGCGCCACAAGAGCAGCAGCAGCAGTGTTGAATCCAGCCACTGCAGTTCCAGCCACTGCAACGCTGCCAGGCCACCACGAGCCGCCACTCCTCAGCCACAGCAAGCCCAGCTTGCTTCCGGC
>CANUEX010021829.1:0-33394 GCA_948099535.1 Jatropha multifida
AGCAGAGGAAGCTCCACTTCCCATTGCCCTCCGTAAAGGTATTCGTTCCACACGGAATCCACACTCCATTTATAATTTTTTGAGCTATCATCGTTTATCTCCTTCATATTATGCTTTTGTTTCCTCCTTGTCTAATGTCCCTATACCTAAGACTGTGTATGAAGTATTATCACATCCAGGGTGGAGTCAGGCTATGGTAAAAGAGATGACTGCACTTCATTCCAATGGAACTTGGGATCTTGTTCCATTACCTACTGGCAAAAGTACTGTTGGTTGTTGTTGGGTTTATATTGTCAAGGTTGGTCCAGATGGTAAAATTGATCGTCTTAAAGCTCATCTTGTTGCTAAGGGATACACTTAGATCTATGGCCTTGATTATAGTGACACCTTCTCTCCTGTGGCTAAGATTGCATCTGTTCGTCTTCTCATATCTCTAGCGGTTATAAATCACTGGTCCTTTCATCAGCTTGACATCAAGAATGCTTTTTTACATGGGGAGTTGGCCGAGGAAGTTTATATGGAGCAACCACCTGGTTTTGTTGCATGTAGTTTATTGGGACATTATATGAGAGATATTCTATTATAGAGAGAAAAGAAGTTTGAGATAGAAATTAGGAGAAGGAATTCTTAAGCACAAGGGCCTCTTAAATCAACAAACTTCTTAATTCTCTTATATAATGCCTAAAAAAAAACTAGTCGCAACATTATTCTTAGAGATTCTATTAAACAGAATTCAGCAGTTTTTTTTTAAAAAAATTCTAATGTTGCAAGTAACCCATTTCACCAAATATAATTATGTAATTGATCTCATCAAAGGAAATTTGAATATGAATGGTGTTTAATTTAATGTAAATGCATGTAGTTATCAACACTTCAGCAATTTGAATGCTTCATTGTTGAGTTGAAGTTTGACTTGATAGATATCTTTGTCATTCATGAAATTAGTGCCTGCTTTGCTTGATACAAAAAGTAGAGAGCCTATGGATCCTTCTTGGAAAATTCCCTCTTTTCCAAGTCAACTTGTGACCAATCCTTAAGAAGCCACTCAGCAATCTCAGTTAATGGGTGGTCAATGTGAGGATGTCTTTCTCAAGTATTTTAGCAGTTAGCTACTTAGTTATAGCTTGGACGAAGTGGGTCGGGCGATCTACTAGAAAGTAGTAAATTACTAGTCTAGCTCAGCTGTGAGATAGGAGCCTCCTTATAAGGCTACATTGGTCTATAGCATTTTAGTTTGGGAAGAAATGAAAGAATTTTCTGCTCAAATGGCCATACCAAATTGGAGTTCCATGCTCAGTTGCTGCTCTTAAAAATTCATCAGAAGTCTTCAAATTTCTGAGATTTAGGTGTTAGCTTGTTATATTTAATTAGAACCTACGCATTTCCATTTATGGCAAATGTTTCTTGACACACCTGTGATTCTCAGCATGCGGGATTGATAGTGGTGTAAGAAACCACTGGTTTTATTTAGATTTATTTGTGACTTCTTCTATGTGATATAGCTTCATAAGATGAAATAAAAGCCTAACTTTATGATAATCACATTGGAGATTAAGCTCAAGCTTTTACACTTCTTTTTTCTCATACCAAGGTGATAATAGAAAATTCCTTATCGAACTTATCATTCTCCTAGAGCACTTATCTTGCTTGTTGCCATTGTTTTTGTTTTCATTTTGGTAGTGGTATTTTCATGAAGATGTTCATTGCATCATCATTTCTTGTTGTTAAGCAGGTATTCCGTAAGGATTGGTTGTCAATATTGATGATTGTCACATCCGCTAGGTCATCTATAAACATAAGACATTTGGAGAAGGCTACTGTCTCCACTGGAAAGGAAGGATTACTGTCAGAAGGAAATGCTGCATACAATTGGTCTAGGTATTCTTGAACTTTTATTTGACATAACTTTGTTATTATCTGTCCTTATTCTTGAAATATTATAAAAAAAATATAATTTTTGGAAAAAGATTTATAAAATAATTGGATTATGTGGTGGCTATTTGAAGTGCATGCAAGTGCCAAAAGATGTTGCTTTATTTGTTCCTAGTGAGACCCATTCACCTTGGCAAATTTGAAGTGTACAAGATGCATTCCTAGGCTTGAGACTTTGGGCACAAAAAAGTGCATGGCCTCATTATGATTGGATGATTGGTTGCATTTAGCAGTATGCACAAAATAAAATTGTAATTGTTTTCATTTTGATGTGCTTTCACATATTGTTTAAACATATTCTTCGACAACTGCTCTAGGAAAATTTGAATGAACTATGCAGGATGGTGGCATCTAGTTTGTGCAAAAACACAAAATTCTAGAATTTAAGTGGTTAAATAAAATAATCTGATGGATTTTTTTCTCTCTCCTTATTATGTTAACATATAAAAACTCATGTTGAGCTTCATTTATATAAATCAAAAAAGAAAATTTATTTCACAATTTTCAAATGGATAAACTTAGGAATTGAAATATATGCTTGATTTGTCAAAAGATTGTGGTAGAAAATGATCACTTATAATGAAAAAAGTTCTTATTTTTCTATAGTTTTTGAAAAGAGAGTTTTATTTCTCTATATTGTGTTGTGTTATATAATCTCTACTCCACTCTATGTATATATACTAAAGATTGTTCCAATATGGGAAGTAATCTAAATAAGAATAAACCTAAATTAGAAAAGTCAATATTTACCCTAATTATAAATATCTCAACACTTACCCTCAAGTTGGTGTATAGATATTATACATACCTAACTTGCAAACTAAAGGATGAAACAACTTGCTATTTAAACCCTTTATGAAAACATCAATTGGTTGCTCTTTTGAAACTGTATAGGAGACACTTGGGAAATCTTCAACTATCTTCTCTTTTGTAAAGTGACGATCAATCTCTATGTACTTAGTTCGATCATGCTGGATTGGATTATTTATAATACTAATGACTGCATTGCTATTACAAAATAAGGATATATTTGTTGTTTCAACCAACTTTAACTCTTTCATTAATCTGCACAACCATAGGAGTTTACAGATTCCCTGTGCCATAACTCTATATTCAACTTTTGCACTGGACCTTGCAATAGCAACCTGCTTCTTGCTTCTCCATATGACCAAATTTCCTCCAACAAAAATGCAATTACTTGAGGTTGATCTTCTCTTATCAAGCGGACCAACCCAATCTGCATTTGCATAGCCTGTTATTGTCAAATGGCCATATTTAGAAAACAAAAGTCCTCTACCTGGAGCCGATTTTAAATATCTTAGAATCTAATGCACGACTTCTAAGTGAAATTCTTGAGGGTCATGCATATAATGACTCACTAAACTTATAGCATAGGCAATACCTGGAGCTGATTTTAAATATCTTAGAATCTAACAAGTACTAATGCATTCTAAAGCAATGTTTCAAAAACTTGAAAATGGAAGAGACTGAATCGTGTGATGGGACCATTCTGCGGCATTTTGTGATACAAAGTCATTTGTGCTCTTCCGTGTGAGAGTTTTGTTGTGCCTGTAAGAGTCCCACTGTTAGTCTAGATTGTACATGTCTTTTATAATGGTCATTGCAAGTGTTAGTCCAGATTTTTGAGTGTACTGCCATATATGATATGAGAGATATCGTGTTATGTTACAACCTGTTATTTGGTTGTTCTTTGTCCATGTACTTGGCCTGTTTTTCTGTTTCGTTATCTAGTTGTTTTACTGACCTTGCTTGGAGAGACTATTATTGGAAGGAAATCGTCGAAATAGCATTGGGGCATTGGCATAAGGGTGAAGTCATAATTTTGATGTAAACCTCATCTTGGAAAAGTAGTTGCCAAAGGTTACTGTAGAAGCCCCGCTGTCTAGGTTCTGTATTCCTGAAACAGCTTTTTAGTTTAGCGTCTCTGTATATTTTATGATGTGGTTATCTCTCAAGGTAAATCTAAGATTTGGTGTTTGAAGATTGTTGAAATGCACTGTAATAATTCATATCAATTTCTTTCAATGCAGATGTGTCGATGAACTGGAGTCTCAATTATCAAAGCATGGGAGTCTGAGAAAACTGTATTTCTATCACCAGCATCTCACAGCGGTGAGTTCTTACCTTCTGAATTTATTTTAAAGTTTTGGGTCTTCAAGACTGTGCTCCTCAACATCATCATTGGGGTGGTATAACTGCCTATTTCTTTAGTCTATACTCTTGATGAAGATAGAATTTGAAACTTATGGGTGTTTAAGCTGCTCGTTATATCCATTGCCTCTTCACATGCTTCCTTACATTTTATGCATAGGATACTTTCTTACTGTTGCATCTGAACATACTGCCCGTGTGTAACTGTGAGGTCATATTATTGGTGTAGGTCTTCAGGAACACTATGTTCGGACCAGAAGGACGTCCCCAGCATTGCTGTGCATGGCTTGGCGTTGCCAGTAGTTTTCCAGAGTGTGCTTCTCCAATTGTTCCAGAAGAGGTGATCCGTTATTTATTTATTTATTTATTTTGGGTGGGAGTAGGAGATTATGAATTAGATGGTGATGATTCATTGGTAAGAAAAAATGAAATTCATGTGACGTTCGAACCTGACCCAACAAAAATTGCATGACAATGGCTATATAGGGTCAAACACAGAATGGATAAAGTAAATGTTCAGAAGTCTTCCGCGAGAATAAAGGTTGTCTTAGATTTGAGAATTCGGGTTCTACATCACCAACATTATCAAACTAAATACAGCTTTTTTTCTGACCGCTGGATGATGATAAAAGAAGGTGGTGATGCTTTTATTGTTGTCTTGTTACATTTCACCTGCCATTGCTAATCTGTTAAACACATGAGGAATTGTAACTTGTAAGAATCACTATCGCGTGGCAGTGCAAGTAATAATGGTGATTCAAGGTTTATGTATGCTAGATCTCCTTTAATTGCATTTTCTCTTCACCTTGGACTTTTCATTATAATTTCAAACTTCTCATCCCCAAAATAGCGTCAATAAGAATATCACACTTCTAGTGCTGTCCATCTTTAGCCTGTGGCATGTATTTTCTCTCTCCTTTCATTTCTAAATCCCTTAATCTTCATCATTTAGCATACTGACAATCAAATGATTTAGAAAGAAAGGCGTTATGCAATAACATGTTACTAGTTAGTTGCCATATGCTATTGCAATGAAGACAAATCCTCTACATATTGAGGGAATATTTATCATTTATTTTTGTCTTTGTTGAGTGTTATCCCACATTGATTGGGAATGAAAAATATAAATGGCCTTTAAGTGATGGAGGCCAACATTCCAATTGGCTAGTGGCACAAGGACAGTTTAATTTATGCACTCAAGCCCCATTATCTTGTGCTACCTTCTTTCTATTAATTCAAAATTATAAATTATAAATTATAACATGGTATTAAAGCAAGTCTGATCTGGTTGTCTGATTCTCCTCTGGCTGTCCAGTCCTGGTGGCCCTACCCGGTATCCAACCATGTTTCAGGGGGAGTGTTAGACTTTATTTCAAGTGCAACTGCCAAGTGGATGCACTTTTCTCTTAAGGGGGAGTATTGAGTGTTATGTCACATTGGTTGGGAATGAAAAATACAAAGGGTACATAGTCAACAGAGGTCAACTATCCAAAGCCAAAGTTTAATTTACACACTCAAGCCCCATTATCTTGTTCCACCTCTTCCTATCAATTCAAAATTATAAGTCTTCCGTTTGAATTTTTCATAGACAAAATAAAGCCATCACAATGAAAATAATGGAGTAAATACATGTGATTTCTTAACTTTGTACTCAATTTCAATTTGGTAAAAAAAATCTTCCCATTGGATAAAATTGTGATCAACTTTCGGTTCAGTCTGAATGTAATTAATTTCATTAGGAGCAGTTCAAATGCTTGCTGAAAAACTCATGTCACTTTTCCTTGTCTTAGTTAGTATCTAAGTACAAAGTCCAATTTTTTACTCTCTCTTTCTTAAATATCTATTTTCACTTCTCCATGTTCTCTCTCCAATCTGTTCACCATGCCTGCTTTCCAGTGGGTCTTTCAACAGATCCCAAGTTATTTTCCTTCAGATGAGACTGGATAGAAGTTTAATTATCTGATTGATGCCAGTTAATGATCTTTGAACAAACTGATAGTATGTGCAGAGTGATGAACCATGACTATAATTAGCATAAGACACTAAATACATTTTTCTTTTTTCATATTGAAAGTCACATGGTGCAATTTTGTGGTTCATAATCTAATAAAACAGGCTTGCTGACAACGAATTGTTTGTTCCATCAGTATTCAGGTCAAAAGTTCCATGTATTATGATCTGGTAGAACTTGATATGGTTTCCTATAATTAGTGTTACTGGAATTCTGATTTCCTTGTAAAGTAAAATGTTGATTTGATAAATTTATGAAATTAACTTTTGGCAGAATGATTATTGTTTTTGTTCTTGTTGCTGATAATTGAATTATGAAGAAGTCTACCACCCTCATCAAGCATATATCTGAATGGAACATGAATTTCTCCTAGCAGGTCACCAAAATTGGGCGAGATGTAGTCCTGTATGTTGAATCTCTTATTGAATCTGTTATGGGAGGATTGGAGGGCTTGATCAATATTCTCGATTCTGATGGAGGTTTTGGTGCCTTAGAGACTCAGGTTGTTACTTTTGATTGATGGTCTAAACATAAAGGAATTTTTTTATTGGTACTGTGCTGAGTTTATTTATTTGAAAATTTCAGCTTCTTCCAGAGCAGGCGGCTTTTTATTTGAATAACACATCTAGGGCTTCAATTCCTTCAACAAAATCTCCCAAAGGAGCTGTTGGTTTTCCTCTGCCTGGCAATGAGAGCTATCCAGAAAATAATAGTTCTATAAAAATGTAAGGCACCTGATATTTTCATCCTTGTTCAATGTGCAAGGCTACATTTTGGCCTTGACATTTGTGTTGATTTCAGGTTAGAAGCTGCAATGCAAAGGTTGACCAACTTGTGTTCAGTTTTGAATGACATGGAGCCAATATGTGTTCTAAACCATGTGTTTGTTCTGAGGGAGGTGAGACATGCCATGTTTTTTCCTTTCTTCTTCCCTTCCTCCCACATGCTGATTACATAATAAGAATCTGATATGTGTGTGAAATAACATGAATTTAAAGGATAGATAAAGATTGATAAGCTACTGCTGCCTCATATGGTCAGAACCTCATAATGGGTGATGTACTGAATAAGGAAAAACATACCAGAGAATAAATGAAAATGAAATATTTTGGTGAACTCCTCACTTTTTCTTGTTTTCCTTGAATGCTGACTTCTTTGACCTATTATTGAACAAGGATGTGCACTACATCACTTTAACCCGCAAGATATGTAGCATGAAGTTCTCAGAATATTCTGCTTTATGTGTAGTATATGAGAGAGTGCTTCCTCGGGAACTTCAGGAGAAGATTACTTGCAGTGTTAAAAACTGACAATGACCTTCAGCGGCCTTCTGTGCTTGAGTCATTGATTCGCAGGCACATGAGCATAGTCCATCTAGCAGAGCAGCACATAAGCATGGACCTAACCCATGGAATACGAGAAGTTCTTCTCACAGAGGCCTTTTCAGGACCAGTTTCTTCTCTGCACTTGTTTGGAAAACCATCTGAGCAGTCTACTGGATCAGCCACTGAAGTTGTTTGCAATTGGTACATAGAAAACATTGTCAAAGATATATCAGGTGCTGGAATCTTGTTTACACCAATGCACAAATGCTTCAAAAGCACAAGGCCTGTTGGTGGATATTTTGCAGAGTCAGTTACTGATCTTGGAGAATTGCAGGCCCTAGTGCGAATTTTTGGTGCCTATGGAATTGACAGGCTAGACAGAATGATGAAAGAACACACTGCTGCACTTTTAAATTGCATTGACACATCATTACGTTCAAACCGTGAAGTGTTAGAGGCAGTCGCTGTCAGCATGCATTCTGGTGATCGAATAGAAAGGGATGTATCCCTAAAGCAGATTGTGGACTTGGATACTGTAATTGGATTTTGTATTGAGGCAGGGCAAGCACTTGCTTTTGATCAGCTTCTTGCTGAAGCTGCTGGAATTGTGCTCCAAGAAGGTGCACCCTTGATATATTCGCTACTTGCTGGGGTAGTTAAGCATATACCTGAAGAAATGCCAGAAAAGGGAGAAATTAAGAGGACAAGGGGGGTAGCAAATAGTGTTGGTCTGGTTGTGGATCATGATTCTGAGTGGGTAAGATCAATTCTGGAAGAGGTGGGTGGTGCAAATGATGGTTCTTGGACCTTGTTGCCTTATTTATTTGCAACATTCATGACATCAAGCATCTGGAACACCACTGGGTTCAATGTTGACACAGGAGGCTTCAACAACAATATCCATTGCTTGGCAAGGTTAGTTTTTATTTTGCAAGCATACATTAAAATTGTGTTTCCTAGACTCTTGAATAAAATATTTCCAATTCTGGAACATGGTAGACAGTATATGAATACATGGTAATGATCTTATTGAATTGCTCTTAACTAGCTTTTCTATCCAACCTGTTGTTTTGAGTGGTCCATTGAATATCTAATTCTGTATTGGAGGAGCACCATGGGGGTGGGAGGGGATGTGGGGAGGACAGAGAGAGAGAGAGAGAGAGAGATGAATGTGATCATTTCCCGTTCTGAATTCGGAAACTGGAACAAGCTCTATTGTTTTTCATACGGTTTGTGCTATGGGGTCTCATGGGGGATATCTTTATCTATGAACATAAGCTACATTCTCTCGGTTTGAATATGATGAAATTCTCATGCCTATTGGCTTCTCCTTGCTTCACCAATTGAAACTTGTCAAAACAAGATATATATCAGAGTGTTGATAGGGCTCATTTATGCTTTGTACATTCAGAGAGTGGTTTAAATGTCCATTACTAATATATGTGAAAATCTTGCTGGCAGGTGCATGAGTGCTGTAATTGCAGGAAGTGAGCTTGTTAGATTGGAACGTGAACATCAGCAGAGGCAATCTCTCTCTAATGGCCATGTTGGTGAGGCTTTAGATCCTGATTTACATAGCCGTTTGTCTGCAGAAGCAAGTATCAAATCTGCAATGCAGCTTTTTGTTAAATTTGCTGCTGGAATTGTGCTAGATTCTTGGAATGAAGCTAATAGGTAATATTGATGCATATATACAGACAGATACAGAGCATGTGCATAACATACACAGAAACAAGCATGCGTTTTCTTATCTCTACTATTTGCGTTTTGGAGTCACTTCGCCTAAAAACTTATATTTTCCAGTTCTCTACTCCGATGATAATTCTTTTGGATTTGCATACCAAGAAAAAGTATTCTAATTTTTCTAGTATATTCAAACCATTAGCAAATACATTATTGTTGAACTACTACTGCTGTTTCTGAAACTCTCGGTTAAATTTGATACCAATTTTCAATTTCTAATAGCGTTAGGAGATCTAAAATGGATTATAATGAAATAAAAGTGAAATTTTTTGTTCCTTTGACATGTTGAAGGAAAAACTGATTCTTGAATAAGAATGCCTCTAAAAGCAAATGCTCACCAGTGGAAAAAACCTTGAGAGTGTTAATTTTATTGAATGCTTTCTAGTCCTTCAATGACTGGCAATGACATGCCTGTGATTTCTTTTTTTGTTCAGTTCTCTTTTTCCATTTGCTATTTTCCTGCACTTGTTCTCTGCTGTAGTTAGTATTTCTCTTATGAATTTAAGGTAACGTTTACATCTTCCAATGTTTTGTACAGAACTCATCTTGTAGCAAAGCTTATTTTCTTGGATCAACTTTGTGAGATCTCTCCGTACCTTCCACGAAGTTCCCTTGAAGCCCATATTCCATATGCAATTCTCCGATCGATTTACAGCCAGTACTACTCAAATTCTCCTTCCATGCCATTAGCACTACTAAGTTCATCACCTCGCCATTCACCTGCTGTATCACATGCATCTCCTGTGGTGAAGCAGCCTCGAGGAGATTCGACACCTCAGTATGGCACAAATGATTCCGGATACTTTAAGGGAACATCATCCCTCAGTCAGGAACACCCATATGGTACTGATAATGGAAACCTTCACAGCACTGAAAGCAAACACCGGAATGTTCGTCGGTCTGGGCCTTTGGATTATAGTTCAAGCCGTAAAGTTAAATTGAATGAAGGTTCAACCTCAGGCAGCACGGGTCCCAGTCCATTGCCAAGATTTGCAGTATCAAGATCTGGCCCCCTATTGTATAAATAGAAATATGGTAAAGAGATGGGAGTTTCATAAATTGTCAACATGTCAAATTTCAGTTATATTAGAACACCATCACATAGCTAAATGGATGCAAATTTTGGCATAATGTAATGTAAATGTAATACTTGGAAAATTTGTCTTTTTATTGTTTCTAATCATATAATTTCATGTGGTCTTTATGTGGGTTAGTCCGCTCTTGTGGTTGTGATGAAATTGATAAAAACGATTTTGTGGTTTTATATAGGGATAACACGAATTGAAGTGTTTTAACCAGTTAACTGCAAGGAAATCACTAAGCTGGTTGATAGATGAAGTTTGGGATTCATTTGAAATTGTGGCAAGTTGGGCTTTTCCAATATGCTGAGGAGAGAGACTCGATAATATTTCAGCAGCATGTCTTTTTATCTTGATCGGGACAGATGTCAGATTTCAAAGAGGAAATGAAGAAAAACAAAAATATCTTGTGTCGCTTTTATTACATTGAATATTAAGAAGCAGAATTATTTGTCAGTAACTAAGTTATATGCTTTATTAAGGTCAATCAGTTTTGTAAAAGGCAAACTTTTTAAATGGCAATTTACTCTTCATTTGTAAATTTTTATCTTTAAATATTTTACAATTTAATTTGAATATGATTGTATCCATTAAAAATTCAATCTAAATTCTCTTTCCATTTTAAAATAAACGTTTGAAATTTAAATGCATAACATATTATTTTATTTTCTTCTATACATTTTATATTTTGAAAATTTGAGGTAGTGAGAAGGCATTCATATGGTGGCTATGACTCTTTACATTTTATTTGGAATTAAATGTGTCAAATATTAATGATTTTTAAGGAAAATCAATACTCAAAATTTGAATATAATACCTTCTTTAAATGGGCAATGGAATTCAAAATGAAATTAAATCTTTTATTTTAGTGCTTTAAAATCTTTTAACAAAAATGTTAATTGTCTTTGATAATTAATTTTTCAATTTTCTACCTTAAACGTTTCAAATTTAATTTTTCAAATTCAATAGTTATATAATGCTTTAGGCGAATCTCACATCGGCTAAGTACAAGGTGTAAGTGAAGTATATAAAAATGGACAAACTTTATATTAACAATATGCTTTTTGGACTATTTAGTTGGTTCTAGCTCAAAAATAAAATCGTGCGAGTCTGAATGGGTTCATCCCAAAGCAGACAATATCTTGCTAGACATAGACTGCCTCAAGTCATTATTATATAATTTTTTAGCTTTATACATTCCTTAAATATTGAAACAGGGGGCAAAACCTATAGATCTCAAAATCATAGTGGCGAAATAAGATTGCATCAATCCGTTCCGAACATAACAATGCTTCAAAAATAGGTGTTAAGAATTGATCCATGGAGAATGGGTAAGAAATGAGAAGTTTGGGGCAATTTGGAAAGCAAGAAATGAGCTTTTGAAGCATGTGTGAGTGTTATGGGCTTCTATAATAAGAAATAAGAGTACAATTTGACAGTTGGCTACGACTATAGCACTAGTGGCACTCGCCACTATGTGTGGCACAAGCCACAGCACAGTGATGCACGCCACAGATAGCTGAAAAATGTGTTATTCTGCTATTTTTTAATTTTCAGGCTCAATAAATAGTGCAAACACTAGCTATAAAGTAAAAGTACACCAACAACACTTAAAAACATATAAAGAAATTGACATTTGCCTTTTTATAAATAAAATATAATCGTTTCTTTACAAAAATATTCCCCAAACTATGTCTGGAATATAGAAATGCAAGAAAGAATGAAGAAAAACAAGGCAAAATAAACTAGGGTAGTCGACTTAAGACATGTTTGAAGCCATGTCCTCTGAGTCTTCACTACTAGACTCCTCGATTTATTCAATAATGACCAGCTGATGTCTATCTCTGCAACCAACACGTCCACTACCATGAGTCCCCCAACCTCGTCCAATAGGAGGCACCATGCTAGCTCTTTGCATGCATTCATAAACAGTAGTAACTGCATTTCATGCATACATGGTACATGCATTACATTTATTCTTTGTGTTGTTGTTTATATAGTTATAGATACATGCTCGTTGGAGAGCCTCGTCGCTGCTAACTTGAGGCACGCTGCTTCATACAGTTGGCACACCTCGTTGTAGTCAGAAATGGATACATGCAGAATAAGGCAGGGGCATCTAATAAGCAAGTAAAATAATAAAAGAGTAGTTATCGAAACAAAAAGAGGATACTCACATGGATGTAGCCCGATGGAGACATCCAGAACGCACTCACAAGATGCATCTCCAACATGCCTTGTGCAGTCTGCCCTGTGAAGTCTAAAATGAAAGAGAAAGAGGTACCTGATCCGTGCTTTGGCTTCCCAACGACAATAGCTGTGTTTGGAGCCTCAGAATCAAAGCCCCTTCCCATGTGCTTACTATGCTGCCACTGCTGCAAGGATAATGCACTGTCAGTGAATAAAAAGACAAGACACTAGAATAAAGCTGATAACAGAATAAAAAAGAGATAAAACTCACCTATACTAGGGCATCCCCCTAACCTCTAACTCCACCTCGGCAAAAAGATTAAACTCGACCAGTGGAGGAATGTGGACCAAAAGCTAGGTCCGCACAAAAATGGCATAAGCACCAGGCACGAAGGTAGCTAGATGATCTATGGTAGTCGATCCTCTCTGAGCAGCCACAATATCCTGCTCCAAACTTATGGATCTAGTGGACAACATGTAGTATGGCACATCATGAGGCACTCTCCTTCGATATGGCCCTAACTCCCACTTATACTACCTTAGAGACCTTCTCTCCGAGGTAGTACGTGTTGTAGAACAAACTAGGAAGGAGAAGCCGCCTTTGCGGGTACCCAATGACCACCTGGATAAAGTTAGGATAGTCTATTACCTCTCCCCATGGGTATCTCTCTATCTACATAGTTTCAAAAAAAGAAAAAAAGAAGAATAAAAAAATAAAAAAAAGAGAAGGAAAAAGCAAAAGAAAAATAAAAGAAAAGAGAGAAAAATAAAAGCAGTGAGAAGTAGCAACTTACCCAATCCTAGGTTAGGCTGTTAAGTAGTTGTTGGAACACCAAGACCTTAAAGGTAGCGTGAGCATCTTCGGCCAAACCTCCATGCTCAACCTTGCGGAAGAGACCTCACATTGATGTTAGCCTCGAAGTCATATAAGCTCGGCATAGGGAGGACTCGATGCTCACAAGCTTAGATCCATATAAAAAATAAAGCAAAAATCAGTAAATAAGTGAAAGCATAAGAATAAAGCGTGAAAAAGATAGAAAATCATTAGAAAAAATATGATTTAATACCTCAATAATGCACCGATATCTGATCTTCAAGTGCGCTCCTTGGACGCATAGATCCATGTCGTAATAAAGGTACAAGAAGGCAGTAGCTCCCCAGTTAAACTGCCTCATCGCATCCATATCTTGAAGAGGTGGTAGTAGTGCTAAATCCACATTGTTACCATGGTTAGTAAACAAGGTAGTCGACAGCAAATAAAAGAGATAGGCTCATGCTACCACATCCATGTCCAGCTTTGCCACCTGATCATGGGGCATGTCTTGATAGTGGGAGAAGTGCTCTCATAACATAGCCTCTTATCGTAGATGGCAGGCTCCACCCTAATAGCAGCTTAGAGGCTTGCCTACAGGCCTGTAAGGTCCAATATCCTCATTTGGTCATCGAAGATGATAGATCACCCTCTAAAAGGAAGCCCGATGATAGTAGTAAAATCAACAGGTGTGATCGTCATCTCATCGAATAGTAGATGGAAAGTGTGAGTGGCATCCACTCACTGCTCCATAAGTGCTAGAATGCTGAAGGGTAGAGTTTGCCCTTGCACCCGTGGTAGAATGTTAACAAAATAGCCAAAGCCCACCTCCCAGATGTGGTCCTAAATCCGCATAGGCAGCCAGTTGAACCACTCGCTAGCTGCGGAGGCTTTGCCACCGAGTTCCCACATTTCGTGCTTTTTTGCAAAATAAACCACTTCTTAATAATGCAAAAAAAGTCAAGAAAGAGTTTCAAAGTACCTCGATTGTCCCCAACAAAGCTGGCTAGGCAAATTGTGTCGCAAACTGATCAAAGTCCCTGCGTTTGGAATAAACTCTCGTAGCTTCATCCCATGCCTTATAGGTTGAGAAATGGGATCAATTATTGCGTTGCCAAAAAGCCAATCCGCAACATTCTCAATAGCCATAAGTTTTAGTTGCAAAAGGAGTAGAAAAGAGGAAGAGAAAATTTAAAAAGAAAGAGAGTAAGTTAGGTTGAAAGTGACAAATGAATGTCACTGTCACCTTTTTTAAAGCTTAATGGGCCCATGGGCCTAACATAAGCCTTTGGGCCAAGTTCGACCTAGAGGTCCATTAGTTGTGACCAACTATTATACTTAGTCGGCAACCCGTCAATGGCTTGCTGCCTAAGAGGGGAAACACATCGTTGGCCATAGTAAGTCACCTTGTTTTGCGTGCCATAACATAATTTTTAATAAATTCACTCGAACACAAGAATTCACTTTTTTATGTAAAATCACGTGTCACATGTGCATGCTTTTTCAAGCCTAATCACGTAATTTTTCACCTTAACCACCAACCAAAGGCCTATTTCTTATCAGAAAAATTTATTCTCGTAGGTACCTCCTAAAGTGGAACATTCCAAAACCAAAGTTGTCCCAAGTGGCACTCTAAAGCCATCCTAAGTGTCACACTGTCCAAAAGACAACCTCCTATATTAGAGCATTCTAGATTTATCAAAGCTGCCATTTGGCGCAGACAGTCGCAGAAGCCGATGACAACCACCATGGCACATCTCCTTCGCCCTTCATGGTCTATAGTGATAACCTCCCGCAGTGAAGCATTTTAGATCTAAAGTCCCACCAAGCAACTTTAAGCTGTCGTTTGGCACACAACATTTTAACAAAGCTGCTATTTAGCACGAAGAGTCACAAAAATCGCCAATAACCACTATGGCGCATCTCCTTCGCCCTTCACCGTCCATAGTGATAATCTCCCAAAGTAGAGCATTTCAGATCTAAAGTCCTCCTAGGCAACTTTAGGAAATCATTTAGCATACAACATTTTGATAAAGCCACCGTTTGGTGCAGATAGCAATAGAAGTCCTAACAATCAACAATCGCCAATTGGTAACCCACATCAGCAAAGTAGCTAAAATGGTGCACTTCATCCATCCAAGTCATTCAATTAATGTAAATCAAGTATTTTCTTACTTATGTGTCTACTTTACATTTCGACGATATTTTGCTTTAAAAGCAAAATATCGTCAAAGTGGGGGGCGAATCGTATACACTCAAATTTTTCCCCTAAAAGCTCAGTAATGACATACCATTTTTTACATAAATTTGGATCAGGATTCTTGATTGCCTCGGCTTTGGGGCCAATGGCCTATGGCTGAGATTATACATGTGTTTGACCATTTTTAGTTTTTCAAGTTATCAGGCGTTTCATGATGAAATCGATCCCAAGAAGCGCATCAGGCCTGCCCAAGGCACATCTCGATGCACTGCCTCATTTTGTGTGCCACTCGATTCGATTGGTAAAATGGGTCCAGGCCTATTGTGAGGCTTGCTAGTGGCATTTTACCATGTCAGCCCTAAAATAGGGCCACAAACCCTCATTTGCCTATAAATAGGCATTTCGAGGTGTGCCCAAGGGGGGGATTTTAGATACTTGGGGAAACTATTGATCTTTAAAAACTCAACTGAGAAATCAAAGGAAACTCGTGTTTCCCTTTATTCAAAGTTGAGATTCCTTGTTCTTTTATCATTAAAATCCTCAAGGATTAGTTAAAAATCCTAAAAACACATCCATTAATCTTCAATCTCGAATTATTAGATCAAGAACTTAGCATTTGGGTCTCTTCATCCATCTTTTACACTAAATTTTCAAGAAAATCACCAAAAGATAATATCTGAGAGCCTTTAACTCATTGCTTCATCTTTTTCTTTTCTAGTGTTTTAAGAACTCATCTCGAGTCTAGTTGTGAGGGAAACCCGTGATCAACTGAAAGGGTGTCTGTATGCCTCTATGGCACACAACCATAGTGGCGCTCCTTTGTGAATTTCTCTTATAATGTAATCGCAATCTTCTTTTGTTACACATTTCACCCAAGGATGCGATTTTGACCTTCTATATAATTCCCCATTATCTCATGCATAGTTTGCCGCTTTCCTATAGAGTTTGATTACTTCATGCTTGTCACTTGGCCAAACATCATTTTGTAAAAATCAATTATCGAGCTCATCCAACTACTTTTAGCCTGAATCACCAAGATCTCCATTTTCTCAAAGCTCAGGCAAGCTTGGTGTTCAACCATAACTCTTGACAAATCCTCTCCTCGTGAGGCGACTTTGGCTATGGTATCTGCTTATTTTTTGTTTGCCCATTCTACCTGAATCATCTTCCAAGTACACCCTCCTTCCTCCAACTTGTGCAGGAGGGACAAAGCTAAGGCGTGGTATTTGACCAGGTTCAGCTCCTTGGTAGTAAACGTCCTTGTAATTTCACTGACAACCAACTGTGAGTCTAGGAAGATATGGAGAGTTGGAGTTCATACCTCAAGCGCCAACTTAAGTCCCGCTATTAAGCCTTCATATTATGCACCATTATTTATTGTGGAAAAACCCAGGTGTACCGCATATTGTACTTTTATCTTCCATAGTCTTGGTAGAATTACTCCTACTGCCGCTCCCAAATTTTCTAAAACCCCATATGTGTGAAGTTGCCAAATGTCACAGTTGAGGTTCAGTAATTTGACTTGTGGATCGTCCGTCTCGATATTGCCAGAAAATTCAGCCACAAAATCAGCAAGTACTTGTGCTTTCATTGCGGTGCGAGGCTCATATCTTATATTGAACTCACCCAATCTTATCAACCACTCTACTAATCTTCTGGAGGTTTTCTCTCAATGGAAGACTTTTTTTAAGGGTGGTTAGTTCGGACATTGACAGTGTGGGATCGAAAGTAGTAGCACAGACGGTTTGTCGATGTTAAGACAATGAATACTAGCTTTTCAACACATGGTATTGTAGTTCGACTCCTCTGAGGACCTTGCTCACATAGTAAACAGGATACTATTCACCTCCCTCTTCTTTAAGCAGAGTGGAGGCAATAGAGCTTTCGGTAGCGGCTAGATATAAGTATAGAGGCTCATCCTTTTTGCCTCTGCTTAGAAGGGGGGCGGAGGACTAAAAGTCTTTAATCTGTTCAAAGGCAAGCTAATATTTGTCATCCCACCAAAAACCTTTTAGCTGCTTTAAGGTTTGATAAAAGGGCATGTATCTTTTAGCTTAGCAAGAGCCAAATCGTCCCAGGGCAGCTATTCAACCATTTAGCTATTGTATCTCATGGACGTTTGTGGGTGCCTGCATCTCCAAAATCGCCTTTGTCTTCTCAGATTTCATCTCTATCCCCCTCTATGATATCATAAAGCCTGTAAATTTTTTGGCTTTTACTCTGAATGTGCACTTTTCTAGGTTGAGATTCATGCTTAACCTGTTTAGGATCTCGAATGCTTCTTATAAGTCCTTGGGATGGTCGGTAGCTCGAACACTCTTAACTATCATGTCATCCACATAGACCTCTACAATTCATCCGATCTGATCCTTGAACATGCTGTTAACTAGCATCTAATACGTTCCCCTGCATTTTTTAATCGAAAAGGCATAAGTTGATAATAATAGATGCCTCAATCGGTTACAAAGTTAGTTTTCTCCTCATCCAATTCATTCATTCTTATCTGGTGATACCCAGCTGCTACATCTACGAAATTGTATACCTCATATTTGGTTATTGAGTCTAATAGTTGATCAATATTAAGTAGAGGGTACGGGTCTTTTGGGCATGCCTTGTTTAGATTGATAAAATCAACGGATAACCTCCATTCTCCATTAGATTTGGGTACCAAGACTACGTTTGCCAGCCATTCTGGGTATTTTACCTCCCTTATGAACCTTGCCTTCAAAAGTTTATCAAGCTCTGTGACTATGGCTCGCTGTCTCTTGGAGCCATGATTTTGCTTTTTTTACTTAACTGGTTTAGAGCTCGGGTCAATGCTAAGCTTTTGAGATATGATATAGGGTTAATACCGACTATGTCCTCTACAGTCTAGGTGGATTTGTGAACATGATCCTTCAAAACTGCTTTCATATCTTTTTACACTTCGCTTGGTAGGTTAGTTACTAGCATTAAGAGCTTCCCCTTTTCTACTTCCCATGTCAGTAGCTCGCCCACTGGTATAAGACCCAAGTCTTCTTTATGATAAGGTGAGAGGTAAACCTTTCAATGTTATTACTTATGCTTCCCTAGCTACCCTCTGATCTCCTTTTACAGCCATGACCTCACCCCTTATCAAAATAAAACTCCATAGTTAGATATCTAATGCATGTGGTAGCCTCTAGCTCGTATAGGGTTGGCCTGCCTAGTATGGCATTATAAGGGAAGTGGATGTCTGCCACCACGAACTCCAATTTTTACTTCCGTGATGAATCCTCAGTTTTGAGCTCCATGGCTATGTCTATGGATCCAAATACTTGTGCGGGCTTTCCTACCAAGCCAACGAGTGGAGTCCGAACTGGTTTGAGCCTTGCCTGATCCAGGTTTAGGGCCTTGAATACGTTCATGGTTATCAAATTAACCACACTACCTTCATCCATAAGGATTCTTTTCACTAGAAAGTTCTCTAAGATTCCCTCAATGACCAAAGCATCACTATGTGGCGCATGTATGTGCTCGCCGTTAGCCTTTGAGAACGATATGGTTGGTCCAGGGTTCGATTTTTGTTGAGGTAAGATGGAATATATCTTCCTGGCTCTCCTCTTCCTTGCTGAATTATTGTTGGCCCCTGATGAACCACCGAATATGGTGTGGATAGTCCTTAAGGTATGACAGTCTCTACTTGATTTGCTTCTCCGTTCACCCTCTCGTTGATTTTCCCCAATAAACTGCTTTAGTTGGCCTATTTACACAAGGTGTTCTACTTCCCTTTTCAATTGCCAATAGGCTTCAGTTTTGTGGCCCACATCCCCGTGAAACTCATAATACTTGCTCTTATCCCGATGGTTCAAGGCATCTTCCCTTACCTTTGTAGGATAAAAGCACTAGATTCTGTCACCTTATTCTCTAATCCATGATAAGATCTCTGAACGTGGTCTGTTCACTGGAGTGAATCCCTTGTATCTCAGGGGTTCGTTATCTCTTGTTTGTGGAGTTCAAACAGAGTAACTAGCATGTGGAGGTCGAATGGGCAATTTTCTACGATGCGACCACCTTCTTGACAGGAGCGAGTGTCTTCGAGGCCTATGCCTTTCCTCTTTGGTTGATTTATGTTGCTGAGCCTCATAAGCTTCATCCAACTTAGTATACTTATAATCCCGTGCCATGAGTCCGATAAAAGTTAAGGGAGGATCTATACTCAAACTTTCAAACAGCTTATTGTATTTATAATTTTTAGCCATTGCGCTAACAGCTATCTCATTGTTCAGATTCTCCACCTGCATCACCATCCTTTGAAATTTAAACACATATTGTCTCAGAGTTTCTCCTTCTTCTCTCTTCAAATCTACTAGATCAGAGGAAATCTTCTTGGATGGGATACAAGTTATGAAGCAAGCTTGGAATGTCATGGCTAACTATAAGAAAAAGTGAATGGATCCCATTTTAAGTGTTTGGTATCACTCTTGTGCTGCCCCTTTAAGAGTAATTGGGAAGACTTTATACATTAGGTCTTCCGAGTTAGTCTGCAAATGCATTATGGTTCAAAAGGTCACTAGGTGACTCCTTGGATCCGTACATCCATCATAAGATTGGAAAGTGGGGAGCTTAAATTTTGAAGGAAAGGCTGCAGCTAAGATGTTGGGTGATAATGGCGAATCTTGTCGAAATCCATAGTCTCCATTCTCCTTTAACTCCCTGCATTCCCGAACTAGCTTTTTAACCACATCTCTGAGATCGCCTCATCCAATATTTGATTATGGTTGATCTCCTGATTACGAGGGTTGATTCCCTAGAGATTTAGTTTTGATTCTGCTTATTAGCGTCGATCAGATATTGAATGGCTTGGGTATTCAGGGAAAGGTGGATGGGTTTTATCTTCTTGGTGGGTAGGGAGAGTTCACCATTAAGTAACGGGTTCTCCAAGAGGCCTTTCAATACTATAGTGAATTGAGAGTAAGTTTGGGCAAGAGTTGCTACAACCTAGGGATTGGTAGTAGAGGGAAGAGTCAAGGTGAAGTGTTGGCTAGCTTTGTCGTGGGCGTTGCCTTGGCATTCGGTGTTAAGGTTATCAATGGGGTTGGTGGACATGAGGATAAAAAAAAAGATTATGGGGATTATCTAAGGTTGAAAAGATTGAAGGTGTGTTCCACGCTCATCACACCAATTGTTAATCTCTTAAAATTTGAGGTAATGTAAATTGTGAATTAACTCATTTTTGGGGTGAATTTAAGATATATATAATGGAGTCTGAGTTATCCGTATATGATAAGAATTTTGAGTCCTCAATCATTCATTAATTAGATTTATTTTAAGAGTCTAATTTTATTATTAAATATATTTTATTATTATATGATAACATTTAGCCATCATAAAACTAGAAATTCTACTAAAGATTTATTCCGGAATGATCTTTTAATTATGCTTACCACCTTGTGTAGGAATGTTAATATTAATTATGTATGCATGGCACCTTAACAATATATTATGAATGCAGAAACCACTTTTTATAACTATTTCCCTTTATTTGGCCTACTTAATATGTATTTGGTGTCATTTTTAGTCTTTCATTTAATCCTAACTATAGATTGCAAACAAATTATTATAATGCCTATATAATTGCATAAGTGAGCCAACACATTCATGCAGACAATTAGGCCCATTCAAATATTTTTTCTAATGAACTAACTAATATTATAAAGTGAGACAATCCAAAACATGAGATCCAATTAAAAATTTTTGTAATGATTTAACTAGATTCATAAATGAGCCAACTCAAAAACTGAGACCCATTTAAAAAATTTGTAATTACCAAACTAAAATCATAAGTTGCCTAACCCAAAAATTGATGCCCATTAAAAAAATTTTGTAATTACCTAACTAAAATCATATGTGAGTCAAGCCAGAAACTGAGGCTCAACCCGTGATCCATGCACATTCAACATGACTAATTACCTAACTAAATTCAACATTAGAATAAGGCCCACAAAACCCATAATCTTTTGTAAGGTAATTTAAAGTCGATCCTTTTCTTGGTAATTCAACATTAAAGTGTTCATATACAAAATTTGGTCAAAATTTACTTTTTCGAAACTTTACCTAACAAAGTCTTGCATTGTATATCATATTTGAAGCCCCATTATTTTTGTTCCTTCCTTCTCAAATTATCAGACAAGAGCCATGCATAATACCATTGAAATGGATTATTGCCCACTTTCATATGTAAGCAATTTTCACAGAAAGTAATATCATGTTCTTCAACTCAAAACTCTTGCATAGGAATTTTGTGTTCTTTACTATAGAATTAATATTTGTCTCCAAACTTAGCATCATCGACGACCTTCTAATTCCAAAAGCACACGTGTAACAAACCATAACAACATTTACACTTGACCCCAAACATAATTATTAATTAAATTATCAGGGTTCCTCCTAATTATATAACCTGTTAAGGTTGCAAATATCATAATGCAAATACAAATGTAGCGCTGGTTCAATAGCACTCATGACTCTTGTAATCTATGCAAAAGTGTTTTAAAGTGTTCTACAAAATAAATAGTATTTCAATTACAATATGACATCAAACACCACCCATCATCTACAACAAGTCAACCATATCAAGACTGGACATTTGAGTCCCTAATGTCTAGGTTAACATCTTAGAATGTTAGAAATTTGAGGCTGATGATTGTACAAGGCAGCAAAGCATTTCTCTCTAACGTTCCTTCAACATCACTATACATGTAAATAAAACTTAATCATTACCAATTAACCAAATGTACAGGTTATACAAAATACCAACTCATATCATTTCATACCAACCATACAATTAATCAAAAAAACATAATTCATACAAAAAAAATATAACAGAAAACTATTTTCTAGAAATATAAACGAATAGTGATAGAAAAAAATGCTTATCAAATTTCGACTGTTAATGCTCAGTTTACTGCAACAAAGATTAATAAGGCCTGCAATCATTATGCCTCCTAATTTTTAATTTTTTTTCCACTCTCATAGGTTATTATATTAAATTAAAATATAAAATTAGCATCACTTACTGCTTCAATTACAGATGCAGTATGATTCAAAACTTCATCTCTCATTATCTTGCATTGCTTTTTCGATGCTGACTTCTCCTCCCATTCTTGCTCTTAATTTCCATTCTAGACTGTTTACGTTTGGACTTGGTTCTACCTCTACGCTTCGATATATTGGGGTTTGCATAAACAATTGAAGCACCATAATCATTTACTCCTTCGGTAAGACACTCACCTATGATGTTATTCATTATTGGGAGGTTCTTCCTCATAATCGAATTCGCCTCCTCATCCCAATTTTGAACCTTCTTCACCATACTAGACAGTTCATTGAATACATATGAATATATGGACTCATTTTCATAAGCTAAGTCTGCTACAACAGTAAATAAATCTTCTAATGTTTTCATCTTTCCAACTTGCTCTAAGAACTGTATATGATATATATTTGACTTTATTTTATTGTGGCAATGTTTCACATCTTTTCTCCACATCATGCTTAGCAATCACACATAATGCATGTGAGCATAATATATACCCTTGGACTCAAACAACAAACAATTACACCTCACATCAACAGTACTACTATCGTAGGTCATGTCATTGAAGACACGCTTCCAATATCCTTTATCAATATAAATTTTATAACCAACAGAGTAAGTGTGCGCAGTAGAATAAGATTTCATAAGACACGGGCAATAATATATCATTTTCCAAAATTTCTTCAGAACCTTCACATATATTCATTGGTTATAAGTCTCCTGGAACTATTTCTCAATGACATACAGACTAAAAATTGGAATTTTTGTATTCGTTGAATAAAAATCAGCTTTACTCTCTTTCTTTATTTTATCAATTAAGGCCCATTCATATTGGTCAACAAATTGCTTCAATGTCCTCCTCGTATGTATGTATCCATCAAAATAAGAATTCATGTTTTCACTTCTTTAAGTCGAGGACATCTCATGCCAAAACTACCTCCTAACATAAACAGGGACCCATTTCTCCTTCCCTTCATACAGATTGATAAGTCAAGAATGGTTAAATAGTTTAAAAGTTTCTAGCATAGATACCTACCCTATCTCAAACTCATTAATTAAACAACTATCATAAACCAACTGCATGAAATAATCCTTGATGTTATCATATTATTTAAATTGCTTGAGTTTTTCAGGAAATTTCGACATGATATGCCACAGGCACCACCCTTGCCTAGCATTAGGAAAAATAGTACCAATCACCTTCACAATACTTGGACACTAATTAATGATAATGGTGGTAGAGGAACATCCCCTATGCATTGCAACCATTGTCTGAATACCCATACAAAACTTGAAATTTTCTCATTACCTATCAATGCACATCTTAACAAAATTGACTTATCGTGATGGTTGATACAAACAAATGGTGGAAAAAAAATTCGATATTTATTCACCAAATAAGTTGTCTAAAAAGATGACATCCCAAATTCTTCATATGCAACTTGACAACGTTCATCCGTCCAAAAAATATTTTTCATCTGACCATCCTTATTTGATGCAATCTCATAGACAAATTTTTTATCCCTAATTTGCATTCATTTAAATAGTTGATGCACTGATTCAGCATCATCCTTCTCTAGATTCAACTTTTGCACTTAGTCTAAGTGGTTGTGACAATCTTGTTCCATGCATTTCATCAACTCATACCCTCCAGCTTTTGCAATAAGGAATCAAAAAGTCATACGTGGCCAAATACCTAAACGATCATTCACCTCTAATCTCCTTTTCATGTGAAGCAATAGTTCTCGATGTTAGTGCATAAATTTAAATTTACTAGGGGTCATTTCGTGATTATGCTTCATTATCACTTTATTGATTCTCCACCTTTCGTTGCTTTGTGTAGATGTGTAAACTCTTGCTTTACAATTAATACTTCTAAATGACTTTTTCCTCACTCCCAACCTACTACTACTCCTAGCTTTTCGTCAAGGTGGCATGCAATAGCGTAGAATTGTTGAACCCATTAGCATCTTTTTTATTGGATACCTTGTTTACACTAAACCCCTTGCTCTTTGCATATAGTTGGTAAAAATCACAAAGCTCATCCATTAAGGAGAAAGACATCCCAAATTTTGGTTCATTTTTCGCTTTACCAATGTTGTTAAGACCATTATCTTGGCTCCTAAATTCTTTATTTGTTCTTTCTCCCCCACTACCAATTGCATCTTCTAATATACTAAATTCATCCATTCCCAATCTGTTATTCATGCAAAATGACACCTCATTATCGACAATGGCCTACATAAAAATGCCAAAACCTGAACATTTCATTCTTTAATTTCTTACATACAAAGTCACTCGTTGGTTTCAATTCCATTTGAAGTCTACATATAACTGTACAAAACCGTTGAGTAAACTCTTTTTCTTGTAAATTACTAATCAAGCAAAGCCAATCAGACCCTCTCTTTCTGTATTAAAAAAAACTTAATTGCACTACATCGTCTTCTAGTCACATTGTTAAAAAGCATAGCATGCATGATTATGAGTTACAAATCAAATATTGAATCATTTTAACTGATTTTAGAACAACACTTACCAACCACATTTCTACACACATTATCACACTAATTGACTTTTAAATATTAATAAGATCGCATTCTATATAAATACCTAGAAACATGTTTCCTTTCTCTTCCACCAACCTGGATTGCTCACTTATCTTTCCCCTTCTAAATACACAATCAAAACACACAACAAGAACTTTCATCTTCTGCAGCCATCACTCCATTTCTTCATCCTCAATTCTAGGAAAATCTTACTTTTTTCTGCATCTTGCTCATTCCTGCTTGTATCGTCGATTCAGCGAGACTTTGCTTCTCATTCTACCCCAATTATCGATTGCATTTTCATTGCCTTCTCATAGGAAGTGGGCCAAATTTCTCTCACATTGGGAAAAGACAAATATGTTGTAACTCATTTCTTTTTACAATTATAATTGTCAAATTTCCTCTTTATCCCTGGCTACTAGACAACTTATTTCAAATACTAACCTTTTACTAATACGTGTATTTTTACTTAAATTTCTTGCAACTAGGCCACCATAGTATTTTATTTTAATAATAACTGTGCATTAGAACGATTTATTTCACCTATTACGAGCGGCATGTTTCTTCATCCTCAGTTCTAGGAAAATCTTACCGTTTTTTGCATCTTGCTCATTTCTACTTGTATCGTCGATTCAGCGAGACTTCACGTCTCATTCTTTTCTAATTATTGGCTATATTTTCATTGCCTTCTAGAAGAAGTGGGCCAAATTTCTCTTACATAAGGAAAGGACAAATCTACCCTAATTTATTTCTTTTTACAATTTTAATTATCGAATTCCCTTTTTATCCATGCCTATTAAAAAACTTATTACACATACTACCCTTCTACAAACACGCCTACTTTTACTTAAATTTCCCGCAATCAGGCCACCGCAGCATTTTATTTTAATAATAGCTGTGTATTAGGAAGGTTTTTTCCACCTATCACTTCCCTATATATAAAAGAAGGCAAAATGTTAGATGAGTTCGAGAAAATTTCATGACGTTAATTTAACAAAGACCTTGAATACTGCGGAACGCCAACAGACCGAAAAGACATCTGAGTCCATCGAATCGCCTGTGTTACTTTCCGTTTTCAAGTTCCCTAAAAGAGAGAGAACCGAAAAATGTTATATCCTATTTCTTCGCAACTCTCAATAAACCCTCAAAACCCTGATTCATAATTCCATTTTTTCCATATATTTTCATATTCTTCACATGATTTTGAGGTAATTAATTCTTATTTACAGTTCCAGCCTTTATAGTTACTTCTATTTCATATATGTATACGTTTACCTGGCCATCAACTCTTACTCGTCTTGGTTCTCTCTTTCACTGAAAGAAAAATTGCTTTTTTATTTTTTATTTTTTTGAAAAGTTTAGGAATAATTGTTCAATCCCACTTTCTTTGTTTTGGTTGATTAACGTTTCAGTTAATGGAATAGTTGTCTTTGTTAAGATGACACAACCAGCTGTGATACTTGCAACTGCCAGCTATGATCATACTATTAGGTTTTGGGAGGCAAAAAGCGGTCGCTGCTACCGTACAATCCAATACCCAGATTCGGTATTTTATTTTTCTTGTACTATTATTATTTTGATTGACATTTGTTCTTTTATTTTATGAGGAATTATGGATCTCTTTTTTATGCCAAATTGAGTTCTGTTGGAAAATTACAGTTTAGTCAAGTTTGTTTGATTTAGACTCTTGTTGGGTTACTGGCTATGCATGACAGGTCTTCTGGTTACAGGGCTGTATTTTGTATTTTCCTTTGCTTTGGCTAGTCTGCAATCAAATAATGAAAACAATATTTTTGAGATTTTATGTATTTGTTGATTCTGTTTTGCTTTTAGATGCATAATACTAGTTTATGAAATGCATTACTTTGGTGGAACACAGTTAATTTTCTTGGGCATCAGATATTTTCTTGTTTTGAACATTTTTACTGCCAACTTGACTCTGATGGCCTTGTCATTTTATTGGGTTCTGTTTTCTGATATGGCGGGTACAGCAAGTTAATCGGCTTGAGATAAACCCAGATAAACGGTACTTGGCTGCTGCTGGAAATCCTCAGATTAGGTTGTTCGATGTCAACTCAAACAGCCCTCAACCAGTATACCTCTGCTCCCTTTTTATCTATTGTTTTTCTTCCCAAAATATGTTTTATTTTTCTGCTCTGAATAATGAAGATTTCTTGTCTAATGTGTCAGGTGAGAAGCTACGATTCACATACAAATAATGTCATGGCAGTGGGTTTTCAATGTGATGGAAACTGGATGTATTCTGGATCTGAGGATGGCACAGTAAAGATTTGGGATTTGAGGTACGCTTTCCTTGGGAATTATATTTTGTACTTATTCCTTTGTTTTTTTTTTCTGTTCTTTTCAATGTTTGTTAAGGATATTATTTAGTTTCAATTCTCATCCAAATTGAACTGCAGAGCTCCAGGTTGTCAAAGGGAGTATGAAAGTCGTGCAGCTGTTAACACTGTTGTCCTACACCCAAATCAGGTTAGTTAATATGCATCGCTCTCCATCTGTTGCAACAGTGTTCAGAATAAGAAATGGGAAAACTGTAATCCAGGCCCCTTTAATGAAGAATTATATTTTGATCTTGGAAGATCGGAACTTTTCTTCAGAAAAAAGATTTGGCCATTATGCAAAAGGGACACGAAAGAATTCAAATTTGGTTTTGTTGCTGTATTTGTCATGGTGAAGTATGATACTTCATGTGCCAGCCTACTTTTCCCTAGTTTTTAGGTTGTCAGAAAAGTTACTTCTTGCATGATAAACATTAAGAAAACACAAGAAGAAATATTTGCAGCATGAAATTTTGAAGAAGAACTGTAAGATTTGATTTTTTTATTTTTTCTCTGTAGTTTGATGTATTCCTCAAATTTTGATTTAAAAAACTGGGTGGGACATTTTTTCACATTCCCCACTCTTTAGTATCCCTTAGGTGCCACAAATAAAAGCAAATTTTTGTTTTATTTTCCCCAACAACCATTTAGCATCTCTAAATGGTATCAGTATTAGTGACTGTTTTTTAGGTAATGTTTGATATATGGGATCAGGGTTTTGGCTTTTATTAGCCCTTTATTAGCCCCAGGAACTTGAAGAAAAATTATTAATAATTGACATCAATTTTTTTTTTGTGTGTAGGAATATCATGTGCCTTTCTATTTAAGTATATTTTTTTTTAGAGTGGTCTCCATAAGTTAGGGTCTTTCAAAGTACGGTTTTCCCACAAAAATACCCCAATATGTTTGTGGTTACTCTAATCTTCTTCTTCTTCTTTGTAGACTGAGTTGATATCTGGGGATCAAAATGGGAACATTCGCGTGTGGGATTTGACAGCAAATTCATGTAGTTGTGAATTGGTACGCTCTAAAGACTTGCATTACCTTATAGATTTTACAAACTTTGGTATATGTATATGAGTTGCTATATCCTTCTCTTATGTTTTTATTTTGGGGCGTAATAAAACTTGTGTTTGCATGCGAATTAGTGTTGCCAAATTTTGCTGATAATAGATGTAATTAAAAGCCAAGCAATCATTTATGTGATGGATTGAGCTTTGATCCACATCAGGGCAACATATCACGTTCATATTTGTTTATATTTTTCATAATTATGGGGTGAGATAGTGTGAAGATAATGATGTCTTCTCTTGTTAGAGTTGGAATCTAGGACCCTCCTACAAAGGGGAAACCATTTGGCATCATGCTCTGTGCCACCCGTAAGGCCAATGGATGGTGTTAGGCCTTAAGTGAGCTCCTTGGTGGTACCCTAGGAGGTAGGCATTGTACTCAAGCAAGAAGGAATAATGCTTTGCCTACAGGAGGAGCCCTGTGGACACTATGGGCTTGGGATGCCCATACTGAGCATATCTCTTCACCTTGAGGTCTATTGTAAAAGGAAATATCTGTGGGCTCGGCCACATTTAGATTGTCCATTGTTTGGTGCTTTTGTTTGGATGCATATCTTGGTTTTCAGTGCTTGACTAGCCTAGATTGAGGGGAAGTCTATGTGCCACATGGGGAGTAGGGTTATAGGACCTAGCACCATGACATTTGGTATTAGAGCAAAGTTTGTTGTTGCTATGCAACTATAGGCTTATCCTTACTATGGGAACTCGGTCATGATATTTCCATTGTACGCATGCAATGGTAAAGCAATGCATTGAGATATAACAGGTAATCTTCTGAACAATGGGATGTGAGACACAATGCGATGTAAGTTATGCATCAGTCTTTGGTCAACGCAGATGTGGCAAAATGTGAATTGAATATTAGATAAGTTGTTCACTTATGTCAGGATGCTTTTGTGAATTTGACCATCAGAGTAATTATGATAAGTTCAAAAAACACAACCGTATAGTTGGATGAATGGTCTTTAGAAACTGGGGATAACTAATTCATTGCATATCAGAATATATTGATATGGTTGAATTTTACAAATTTGTTCCTGCACACATAATGTGAGTGTACATGCTCAAACTGAGGAACCAAGGAGAAGATAGTGGGAAATCAAACAAAATTTTGGAATCTAATTCAGCAATCTTCAAACTCATCTGCCAATGTTAGCATCATACTTTGAAATGGATTTCTTCCAACCTAGGAGACCTGTAACTGTCAGGGAAAGCCAAGTGGATGTATTTGGCCTCTCTCTCTCTGTCTCTCTCTCTCTGTCCCACTTTCTAAGGCAATGCCTAAAAGTTAATTGCTGCTAGACGCATTTTTGCATAAATTTACCATAATCACTTAAAAAGAGAAACGTTTGAAAATTGTCATAATGATTCAGTTTGAACTTAGGTACCAGAGGTGGACACTGCAGTGAGGTCTCTAACAGTTATGTGGGATGGTAGCTTGGTGGTTGCTGCTAATAATCGTGGAACATGTTATGTTTGGCGCTTGTTGCGAGGGACCCAGGTAGCTCCTAAATGTACCAATTATCCAACTTCAATTTTCTATAATATTTTGACTGCATCATCTTCTCATCCAAACTTGTTTTCTTACAGACTATGACCAACTTTGAGCCACTTCACAAGCTGCAAGCACATGATGAATACATTCTCAAATGTCTCCTTTCACCAGAATTTTGCGAACCCCTCAGGTTCTATTTCTGTAGCATGGAATATTTTTCTTCTTATTTCTTTCTTGTCAGGATCTCACTTGTTCTGAGACTTTTGCTGTTTACCTTACGCCTCTTCACAGAGGTCTTGTTGTAAGATTCCAAACTGATCATTATCGGTACTTGTGTCTGTCAGATATCTGGCAACAGCATCATCAGATCACACTGTCAAGATATGGAATGTTGATGGGTTTACATTAGAGAAAACTTTAATAGGTAGTCAATAAGAGCAATCTTTGGGATTGCTTATTCTTTTGTTGTTTAGTATTAAAGGAAGATAAATAGTCTTGTCAAGAAACTACACTAATTTTTATGTATCTCCAGGGCATCAGCGGTGGGTATGGGACTGTGTTTTCTCAGTAGATGGGGCCTACCTAATAACAGGTTAGTATCTATACTCGTGTTAACTGTTCTATTCTCTGTTCTGTGATGCTGCAAAACTAGCGCAGTTGTTTGAAGAACTAGTGTGGACACCAAGTCATCCGTTTTTTTTATCTCCTTGTTCTGTGTTACCTTTAGTGAAAAGTTGTGCTAATAGGACTTAAATAGTCAATTGTTTGATGTAACTACTACAGCAAAGTTTTTTTTTTCATCGGCGGTTGGAGACTAAGATTGTTCTACCAACAATTTTTCTCTGTCTTGGTTTCTATTTTATATGATATTTTCTCCTATACAGCTTCTTCTGATACAACAGCAAGGCTATGGTCCATGCAAACTGGTGAAGATATCAGGGTTTATCAAGGCCATCACAAAGCAACTGTTTGTTGTGCTCTCCACGATGGAGCAGAACCATCACCATCTTGAATCCTGGATTTATCTCCTATCTATGTTTCATCTGTGAAATGAATGTATTTATCTAAGTTTGTATGAAGTGTTCTGATTTTTCATTTGAAATGGGCCCTTTGGTGCTAAATGGGTCTTATGTTGTTTGGAGTCTCTAGCTGAACTCTGGGGAAGGCAACGCATTCAGTAAAACTCGGATCAACTGCTCGCCTTTGTACCTTTGACATCAAGAAACTTTAAGCACAAGTTCAGAGAATCTTGTTGGGTTTTGGAACTGGCCAAGAGCTAGCGAGAATGTCAGTAGCTGGAATTTGTCAGTAGGGAAACAATAGATTCTTTTTATAATCAGGTGTGCAGAAGAATTCTATCAGCGGGGAGTTACTACTTGTAGTTTGTGAAGTAGCAGATGGAGGGTGGATACTCCATTCTTTTCTTGTTTGGATAGTATAAATAAAGAATGAAGTGATTGAATTTGAGAACATTATATATCAAAATATCAAATACATTTTATTCTCTCTTCAGTATTAGTTATATTTAGGTTTATAAATGAGTCGAGTCGAACCGAGCTTTGGTGAAATTGAGCTTGGCACGATAAGGATATAATCAAGTTTGTGCTCGAGTTGGGTCATTTTGAAGTAGCCAAGCTTGAGCTCAGATCGGGCTTGGAACGGGCTCAATTTGATAATCATAAACGAGCCGAGTTTGAATTGAAAATAAATTGAGCTTGACACGATAAGGATATAATCAAGTTTGTGCTCGAGTTGGGTCATTTTGAAGTAGCCAAGCTTGAGCTCAGATCGGGCTTGGAACGGGCTCAATTTGATAATCATAAACGAGTCGAGTTCGAATTGAAAATAAATTAAATCAAAATGACGTCGTTTTAACATAAATTTTGATTTTGATTTATTGAGCTAACTTGTGAGCTAGACTTGGTTCAATAAAGTTAGTTCATGAGCTTGACTTGGCTTGATAAAGCTAATTTGTGAGTTCACTTGAAAGCTTGACTCGGTAAAATTGGCTTGTGAGTTGGTGATCCAAACTCGAGCTTGGCCTATTTACTAAATGACCTCAATAGTTCAGCTCGAGCTCGACTCAATAGATTTTTTGAATGAGGTGAAGCGAGATGAGACTCTGAGTAGATCAAGAGCGACTTGTTCTATTTCTGGAATAAAAGAGGGTTTTATTTCTGGAATAAAAGATTCACTTTAAAGAGATCAGGAAGTGAGTAGTTCTTTCTTTTTCTGAACCTTTTGGAAGTGAACATGGGAAAGTAGAAGCATCTCCGTACAAATTTTATGGTATAGTGTTAAACTCTCAGAGTTCGTAATAAATTAAATTGAATATACTCATTTAAAAGTTATCGGTCAGAAGGTGCATGATTTTTCGGCTTGATTTAATACCTTTTTTTATGAGAGCTAATTTTAAAATAAATTATTAAATATAATTGAAAAGAAAATAAAAACAAAATTAATTATTAATAATTTAATTCAGTGTTTGAAATAGTTCTTACATAAAAGTTCAATTCAATTTAAATTCTTGTTTGTGAATTCAAAAATAAAAAATTAAACCTTTTCCAATAATTTGAAATATTTTGAAAGTTGAATCGACTGGTCAAACCGGTCAACTCAAAAATTGATAATTGATCTAATTTCTAGTTTGATTTTGAAAATTGAATGTAATAAAAATCAAATAGAATTGAGGGTGGCCACCATGTCGGAGCTGCCAATTCTAGTTCCAACAAACATGGAACTAGAAATGAATAGAAATTGACAATTTCAATTTCAGTTTGGAACCGGCCGATTAAGAATTGAATGAATCAATTATGATTTCAATTTAAGTTTGATATGAGCTAGTTAAGGTTTGGTTTGGATTCATTAACAATTTTAGTTCTCACAGTTCTCTAGTCTGTTTTCCAACCCTTATATAATAATTTTAAAATCTAAAAACTAGAGGAAATTTTTGGTTCAAAATTTAAAATTTAAGAATTTATGAAATAATTTTCAATTTGAAATTCTCTCAAAATTGAATTGGTCCGGAGTAAAGTCAAACATATTTATATGTATAGATAAGATTGAATTGTGTGTTTCTTCAACTTTAACTTTTCCTGTCACGACCCAAAACCGTGGGCCGGACCGGCACTAGGACCTAGGTAAGCTTAAGGCACCCGAGGCCCGTAGTAAGCCTAAACTATCACAATCCATCCCTATTAACATTTGACTATCGGAATAGTAAGCCCATATTATGACATTTTTTTTATAAGACTATCAGAGTTAATAATTCTGTCCCAGCATTAGTATTAAGTACTATTCGCAGCTCGGGCCCATATCCATATAATAAAAATATTTTCTCATACAAATATTTATTTGTCATAATATGTTCAAACTGTTCCTATCATACAGTCTCCCAAATAGTCATTTACACTCCACAATTTAT